>JAJHUR010081729.1:0-12895 GCA_027495735.1 Lutjanus campechanus | reverse complement strand
AATAATACTTGGCCAAGGAGAATGAAGGAATAACCAGTACACGGTTGGCATTGATGTTCCCTTCAATTCTGGCGTTTCTGTCCTCCATGATAGTCTTTAAGCATTCACAGATAAGGTCATGATGAACCTATGCCCAAATAAGGTCAGACCCAACACATTGAGTTAGCTTATTGGTCTGAATATGCAAACAAAGGAATTATGAACACACAAGGTCTGAGACCACTGTTCAACACCTCTGGCTCTACAGCTCAGGGTCAGTGTTAACCAAAACAGATTACAGTTTACGTCTTCTCCCGTCAGAGAGACGAGACAAACACCTCTTCGACCTCAGCTGCCATAGCAACACTATCAGGTTGTTCACTTGTTTATCTGAAAGGAGAAGACAGCTGCATCCACTGTCCTAGAGGAGAGACAGTTTGTCTGTTCAAGGTTAAAACAGGTATCTTAATGGTATGGCTCGAATGCCTTAGCACTAGAGAACAGTTGTGAGGTAGTGTGGGATCATGGGAGTTTTTGTCTTCACTTTTAAACAACCACCATCACTGATGAAAATCTGCCTGACATGACTCAGGCAGAAATTATGTTCATGGATGAGGTTGAAGGTTAAAACGTTAAAGTTTTATTCATGTTATGTTTAGTATCGTTCTTCTTTTTTTTAAGTATACATATGTCACTTCTTATAAACCAACAATAATTGGGTCAATAATTCAGTTATAAAAATATGCAAATAGGCAAATAAATGATAAATAAAAAGCTGAATAAAAAGAGAAATATATAAAAATAATAATAGGGTAACATAAAACGTGCCAGGGATCAACATAATCTATAAAAAACAACTTAAGTGAAAACATTCAATTAATGTTTAATCTTTTTTTCTTTTATTGAAAAATAAATGTGAGGTTTTACTTCAGCAAATTTAAATTTATGAAAGTAAAACTTTGCACACAATAAGATGAGATTATGTTTAGTCCTATTTGCCGACTTCCTTTTTTCAGTCACTGACGTATCCAGGAAATGCACTGTTTCATTTCATAAATGACAGATTTCCTCATTTCACATTTGTTCACACATTTGTTAAAATGTAAGAAGACATCACATAATATGTAACATATATCTCACGTTTTTAGTCATTTTAATGCAGAAATTTTACATATTATAGCTAAAGTTTCTAAAGAAACATGATCAGCATATTAGCAGACTTCTCAGGATGCACTGTTTGAGAGGTAATACTCACCCGAGACCTTCTTTTTTTATAGTTAAAAAATACTTTAAGATAAGTGACGTTTGCTTGATTTCACAATAATGAAAACACAGTGAACCATGATGACAGTTAGTACTTATTTCAGCCTCCACATCCTGACACTTAAAATTTTATAAATTCACTGGGAGCAGTTTCTATTTTGATTGATTGAAGTGGCTCCAGCAGGAGCAGCTGCAGCTGTGATTTCTTCGTGTGAAATTAAGAAAACTCAAATAAGGTTAAAGGAAATCAAATTTAATGTTCATCAGTGTGGCTCAGCTTAATATCTTAAGTTTACTGAACATGTTTTCTCAAGTACAACTGAATTAATATCAAGTTACTAAGTTACTAAATTACCTCAACTGATCTTTTCAAATTCAACCAACTTCAAGTTTTAAAGCAGCCTGGACATAAACTTTTTATATGGTTTATCTTTAGGTTTACCTGCAGTGACAGTCTGATCTTTTCAAACTCTTCCTCCAGAGACTTTGTCTGCTGCTCATGAGCCATCTTCAGATCTGACACAACAAATAACAGATTATTATTATTAATAATATCATTATTATTATCTGTGTTGCCCTGCAGCGGGATGAGTAAACAGGTTTTAAGTTTTTACTCTTCACAGTCCTGGCGTGCTCCTCCTGCAGAGTGGCCAGCGTGTCGTTGTGAGTCGTCTCCATCTCCATCAGCGAATTCTCGTGGTTCTCACTCATCTCCTCAATCTGATCGGACCAAGAGTCAAACAATTAACAATCACAGAAATAAATTACTGATACCAACTGTTCACTGTTACACACACACAGATGTGGACTTTGTGTGTTAACAGTTTTAATGTGGACTGGAAAAAAAAAAGCTACACTGAAAACTGGAAAGACTGAAAAATTTAAATAAAATTTAAAAAATGCTTTGAGAACCAAAACAGACATTTCATTCATATTCTTTGTATTCAGCTGGAAACACCTTTACCTCCAGATAAATAAGAAATGTATGAGTTTTTTTCTTTGTAATTTAGCTGAACCAACCCTTTAGTTTAGTTTATTTGCACAATAAAAAATAAAAACAGAGGCAATAAAAAGGAAAGCAGTTAAAGTGCAGGAGAGGAGGGAAGCCTGAAAGACTTATTCAGAGTCGTCCCACATAAAAAATAAAAACAATCCGACAACAAACAAACAATAAAGACAATAAATAATAAAGAACATGTGAACTATCTATATACTCAAGACAAATAAACAGACATGAAACAGAAAAAGAAAACAGTAAAACAATCGTAGAATAAATAGAGACGTGCAGCCAACATAAATTTCTGTTCCATTTATGAATAATTTAGGTTCATCCGTGGAGTAGCTCATAAAGTTACATCTGTTGATACTGAGAATAAGTTTATTCAACAGAAACCTTTTAAAAACAGCTGACATTTTGTCATTTACAGGCTGGATTAGAGTTCTGAAGTCATTATGTGAGGCTACGAGGTTTGTATCATCTGCAGACTGTAGAGAAAGAAGACTTTTTTAAAATTTCAGTGACAAATCATTGATGTATAACCTTAAGTCTCAAACTGTGGTACACGTACCACTGGTGGAACATGAGCTCCCTCTAGAGGTACACAAAGGAATGTCATGTAATGTTTTTAAAAGTGAAATTATTTAATTTAAAAACATGATACCATTAAAATTTAGCAAATATTCAAATGACAGCGCATCAACTATCAGATCACTGACAAGTAATTTAAATTGAGTTGTTTTTTTTTTCTGTATTTTTGTTTCATTATCAGCTGCTACAGAGTCTCAATCATCCACAAAGCACATGTCGTCCATGTTTTCCGGTTGTTAGGAGCTAAAACTGTGATGGTGAAGATAATAAGCGGAGATAAAAATTAATGCTTCAAATAGGCTGCAATTGTGTCTCCAAAGTGGAACCGTTACGAGAAGCAGCCATTTTGAAAATGAAATGGACGACAGTGAACTGAGCAGTGTTAATAGCTACTTAATGCTTAGTGTCACTGAAGCGACAAAGTGTTGTGCATGAACGCACTAAAAGAGTTGCGTTCATTGAACATGCTCGTATTTTTTGCAGACGATGTATCGAATGGATCAGTTTGCAATTAATGACTGTGAACATGAGCGACGTTCACTCCTGAGAGAGAGTGTGTGACTGCAGCAGAGAGAGAGACAGAACATGAGAGTATGTTGGCATGATATAAAAACTTTGGTTGATCCTGCAGCCTGAAGTGTCTGAGGTTGTGTTACAGCGAGAAACAGACTCATAGATCCACGTAATGTTCGCTCTTCTCCTCTGTCTCATCTTCCTCTTCATCTCCCTGCAGTTCTCATGTATTATGGGGCGTTCAATTTGCACTGGAATGTTGGACTTTCGAGCTACCAGTTGGAATTTCAACAGTATGTTGGTGTTCAAGTTTGTTGTAGTGCAAAACGTTCTCAAATTGTTGTGAATTGTTGTTAATAACTATAGATTCGTGTGGTCCTGGGACTCCAAATTTAAACATGAATATCATGCACCACTCAGTATGACTCCAGCATCACTGGCAGGAGGAGATTTTATTTAAAATTTGATTTAAAAAAGAAAAAAATGGAACAAACAAACATGACCTAGTTCATTTTAATCTCTGTGAACTGAACTTTCAGCTCGCTGTTTTTAAGTGTGACCTTGCGCAACGCTGTACTTGAAGAGGTGTTTTCTGAGGTGATGCGCAGAGTAAAAAGTTTGAGAAACACTGATGCATATTAGAAATAAATAAAGGGCCGAGGATAGAACCCTGTGGTACCCCTAAACGTATTTTTAACTTCTTGGATATGCAGACATTACTGATTACAAATTGTTTTCTATCAATGAAATAATCAATAAAACACTTGAGAGCAACATCGTGCAGACCACATCAGTTTTATGGTTAACAGTATCAAAGGCTTTGGTCAAATCTAAAAAGACACTAAGCTCAGATTTTTTATCATCTAAAGAGAGTTTTTCTTGTCAGAGCCATGTTGATAAAGGGTGTTGATCTCAACTAAGAGTTTTGATATTCTCATATAAACCAGTTTCTGCAGAATTTCAGTGTCGTCACATTTTCACCTCTCACGTCAGATGTGGACTGAACCAATCAGCTCATATCCAGGCTTCATTCATTCATTCACACACACACACACACACCTGCTCCTGCTGCTTGAAGCGCAGCTCCTCCAGCTCCTGTCGCTGTTGGTCCCGCAGGCTCTCGGCCTCGACCATGTGCTGCGCCTTCAGCCGCTCCTCCAGCGCTCCCAGCTCCCTCTGCTGCTGAGCCCGCAAACCCTGCAGCTCAGCCTCGAAACGACGCTCCAGTTCCTGCTTCTCCTGCTGCAGTTGCTCCCAGTGTGCGACACTGAAAGCTGCACACACAACGGACAGCTTCGATTTGTTTCACTGGAGCCAAATTTAGGTCATGAACTAACTACCAAGGAAGCAACTTTTGTCTCAAGAAGATACACCAGAAATAAGAGAGAAAATATACTCCAGGGAAAAACTGATTCACTCTCTAAGGACTACAACAAGTAAATTGTCTGCATACAAGAGAAAAGATGGTTGTGATGAGAATAAAATCAATAGATAAGGTTATAAACAGAGAGTAGTGCTGCTCTGCTCTCTTATATTTCTGTTTTTACTTCTATTTTTTTACTTCTATTTTATAAACTCATAAATCCTAAAGCAGTCAGAGTTTGTTCTTAAAGGGCTAGTTCACCCAAAAATGAAAATTCAGACATTATTTACTCACCCTCAGTATGGAGGCATTTTATGTTTTTTCTTTCAAGTTGTTTTTTTTTATGTTTGAAAACTGGTCACCATTCACTTCCTTTGTTTGGGAGAATCTACAACAACGATCCTCAATCGGCATGAGTGTTAGTAGATAATGACAGAATTTTCATTTTTGGGCGAACTATCCCTTTAAGTTTGATATGAAACAATGACAACAGGACAACATTTTTACATAATTATTACAGCACATGTTCAATCTTTGACTGCAAAGTCCAGACCAGAGTTATTATAGTTTTGTATTTTACATTATTTTTAATTTTTTATTTAGTTTTTAATTTTTTGTTTTCATTTCAGATTAGTTTCTAGAATGGGGTTGTTTGTTTCAGTTTAGTTTTTCATGTTTAAAAATGTTTTATTTTGGTTTTATTTATTATAATATGGGTGGTATTTGTCAGAATAGATATTACAATACAAATTCAGTTGACTCACAGTCATGTAGACTCAATAAACAGATGCACCGAAGCTTCCTCACGCTCGTTGTGTTGACAAATTTGACCAAACTGACAAAGACTAAAACGTTTTCATAAAAAGTGTTGAGTTATGTGTTCACTTTGTGATTTTTGCACAATAATTTTGCCCATTAGATTGAAAATCTTAAAGGAATTAATAAATTATGAATCCTAAAGCAGTCTGAGTTTGTTCAAAAGCTTTACATGAAACAATGAAGTGGTTTATAGTGTTAAATCTTTGACGAAGTCCAGACGTTCATCAGCAGACTGGGTTCTCAGGGCTCACTTGTTCCTCTCGTCCCCTGTGGTTTAATTCTGTATAATACATGATGTGCAGAGAGTGACTCACTGCTTTTCTCTGCTCCCTGCGGTGCCGTATCTGTCACGCCGTATCCCACTTACCCACTTCATCCCTGATTCTGGCGAGCTCCAGGGACAGTTCCCTCTCCTTCACAATGGCACTCTCACTCTGAAACACAAAAACACAGGCGGCAGTGAACACCTCTGAACCGTACAACACCTGCAGAACCACTGAGGAACGACTGACACATGACTGGGTCTGTTCACCAAATTTATATCAATGAGGGAAAAACGTTTACAAGCTCAAACGCAGGAGCTTTTAGGTGACCTGAGAGCTGTTGGACAACAGAAAAATGTCTCATAATTTCATGTTATACTCATTGTGTCACAGATGACATTCTTTATGGTGATACTTTCCTTCATTTGGACGATGTTTAAAGGTTTTCTGTACGGCTCAGATGCAAGCAGGAGATATCCATGAAGGCAACACAAGATTCTTATTTTTCAGCTCGAGTGTCATCTGTTTCTCCTAACCTCTTCTCCTCCTGACACAAATTCCTTGTAAGTGTAAACCTACTTGGCAATAAATCTTTCTGATTCTGTTTCTCCTGAACCTCCTCTTAAGAGGAAAAAAGAGCAAAACAAGAAAAGCAGGAGAACTGTTAGTTAGCAACGACTGTATGGATCAACAAGACTTTAATTTGACCACTGAGACAAATTTAAGATCTCATTTGAGATAAACAAGTTTTCTTTTAGATCTCACTGTCATGTGGTGCAGTAAAACCAAAAAAAGAACATTTTAAGATCTTCAATTGGGCTCAAATTAGTTTTGTGCTGAGACGAGACAAAGGCTGTTTCTCCAGAGCCACATTTAAGAAGTACAAGAAAATGGTCAAAGTCTCATTTTGGTCTTAAGTTGAGCTCTTTTTTGTCTGGGAGACACAGGCAAGACAAAGACAAGATCTTATTTTGAACTTACTTAAGTTTCATCTGTTTCTCCCGGGAGAAAAAAGGAGCAAAATAAAAGAAAAGCAGGAGATCTTTTGCTGAAGTACTGAAATCTCATCTCTTTTTCTTTCCACTTAGAAATCCCTTGTAAGTAGAAATCTACTTGATAATAAAACGGTTTCTGATTTCTGTTTCTCCCGAAAAGCAGGAGATCTTTTGCTGAGCTCATAGGTGTCTCCTTGACGACCGTACCGAGCAAGAAGATTTTAATTTGACCACATTTAAGATCTGATTTAAGACAACCGAGTTTTCTTTTAGATCTCACTGTCATCTCAAGAGCTGATTATGTAAAACTAATTTAAGATCAGTGCAGTAAAACCGAAAAAAGAACATTATAAGAACTTCAATTGGGCTCAAATTAGTTTTGTGCTGAAATGAGACGAAGGTTATTTCTCAGGAGCCGAATATAAATAGTACAAGAAAATGGTCAGCATCTCACATTGGTCTTAAATTGAGCTCATTTTTGTCTGGGAGACACAGGCTGGACAAAGACAAGATCTTACTTTGAACTTACTGAAGTCTCATATGTTTCTCCAAACCGCCCACCAGGAGAAAAAAGGAGCAAAACAAAAGAAAAGCAGGAGCTCACAGGTGTCTCAGAGGTTTCTCCTCGACAAACGTATGAACACTGAGACAGATTTAAGATCTCATTTAAGATCTCAACTGGGTTTTCTTTTAGATCTCACGAATTTAAGAGAAAAGTGGTCAAAGTCGTGCACTGTGGGAGACACAGGCTGGACAAAGACAAATCTTATTGTGAACTTTTCTTTTCTTCTGACTTTGACCTGCCAAGACAAAACAAGGAGCTCAGACCTATTTGAGGAACTACTTCCACTGCACAGACTTTGTTTGGTATGAAAGGTAAGAAAACTTTGCAAACTACAGCATGCCGCAGACCGGTTCCCACAACAAACTCAAAATCTACAAACCTCTTTAACTTAAACAAATGTCCACCAAAAAGAATCAACATCAGTTTAAGTGTGAACTATACTTAGAATATTCTCACAGCTTTTCTTTGCCGTCAGACCCAAATGTCTCTCTGTCAAAACCAACCAAACTCCACAGGCAAAAATCAGTAATTTTACTTTGCAGAAGATGGGGACTTTCTAGTTTCTCGCTGCCTGAATCTGTTAGTTTGTTTGTGTTAATGTGTGACTTTGGTGCTATAAAAGAATAGTCTGGATTCACAGAAGTCACACAATAACACGAACAAACTAACAGATCGAGTCAGTGACAAACCAGAAAACTCCTGCGTTCTGCCAGATAAAATGATGATCTCGTCTATGGAGTTTGGTCGGTTTGGAGACGGCGATATCTGGCTTTTACGACGGCAGTTTCCTGTCAGAAAAGGATGTCTGATGGCAAAGTAAAGCTCTGAAAATATTCCAAATGTGTCTACTGGCATCTACTGCAGGTAACACACTGACTATTGATTAAGTATCTCATATAACCAGGCTTCAAACAGTCCTTATAAGATACAATAAATACTTCATGGCACAAAGTCGTCATATCCAGCTTTTGCACACTGGCTCTCTCAGAGCAAATATCACTGACAGGACAAGGACAAGACACAGCAGACATTTAAACAACTATTGATCGCATCTCTGAACATGGGGCGAGACAGCTGTGTGCTCACTGTTGCTGGGAGATAAATCAGATATCACAGAGCGGCGTGCATGTGAGAAACAAAGAGAGACGGAGACGGACAGAGAGTTTAGAGGGTGAAATATGTATGAGACAGTAAGTCTCTGCAGAAATGATCTCACCCTCTAACAGGTTTTACTAGAACACACACAGTCATCAGGGAGAGATGACAGCGGCGGCTGCTGCTGTGACCTCATGAGGGATGAAGGATGGTCAGAGGCTTTTTTTTTTCTTTCATTTCCTACTCTTCAGCTCCACCTCTGCTCCTCCTCCTCCTCCTCCTCCTCCTCATCATCATCTCCCCGTCCTGCCCAAACGCCCCCCTACCTACATCTCCGGGGAGTTAATGTGACGTGCATTCTGATTCTCCCATCTGATTTTCAGCCCTCACCACGGCAACTCCATCCATTTCCAGGGCTGCAACCCAATGATTGTTTCCATTATTGATCACATGCTCAGATACCATTTTTACCTCCTGATACTGATTCCAATACCTGAACTCTGTGTATCAACCAATACAGAGTGTCAGACCAATGTTTTATTTACTTATTTATTTACTTTTGTCTGTTTTTTTTTACAGCTGTACACTGCTAACCCTGTATGGATGTGATATGATTGTTCAGACATACAGGATACTGCTGGGAAGCAGCCAGATACAGTTTTGGGGTTAATAAAACAGATTAATACAAACATTCACACTCAACGATACTTCTTTTTAGGCAGTATCAGTGTAGAAACAACCCTGCTGCTGATTATTTGATTAATTGTTAGGTTTTTCAAAAAACAAAGAAAAATGTTGATCGCATAATCACGATCCAGGGTTTAATTTCTCTGATCAGCAGTCACCAACCCAACAGTATTCTAATATATACTGTACAGTCATATAAAGTGGTGAAAAGAACCAGATCCTCACGTTTGACGAGCTGGAACCAGCTAATGCATTTCTCCCTGATACATCACAAACGATTACAGCTGCAATGATTAACTTCATTACTTCAGCTTTCTGGTTTCATTACTCCGTGATGACAGTGACACTGAATATCTCTGAGTGGTGGTGGACAAAACAAGACATTTCAGGACGTCATCTTGGACATCTGGGAGACGCTGATCAATATTCCTCCTCATTTCATTACATTTTATAGACCAGTTTTCAGCAACCCACCATTTTAATTTTCATTTATCGTTATTTAGACTAAAAATGTGTCGTCTATACACTGAATCTAAAAAATATTTCTTCAACTAAAGAGTCTATGGCTCTGCACAAAATGTCAAAAATGTCTCTTTTGACAGAACAGGTTTCAGACCCTGTCACAGACCAAACAACTGAGGGATTGATTGAGAAAATAATCTATAAACAGTCAACAATGATAACAATCAATAGCTGCAGCCCTACAAACAACTGATGGTTGTTTTTGGCAGTATAAAGGTATAAAAGTAAAGCAGGGAATTAAGAAATCCTGAAGGTCCAATTTTCAGTACAGTCATAATAGGCCTCGGTGATACAGCTGCAAAACCTGTCAGGGTAATTAAGTTTCATGTCAGTCAATATCAATAATCGTTGATCATGTAGGTTGTGACATGTTGTGTACTCCAGGGCTGCAACTGACTATTTTCACAGTCGATTAACTGGTTGATTATTTTCTTGAGTCATCAGTTAATAGCTGTTTGTTTTAAAATGCCAGAAAATGGTGAAAAATATCAGTGTTTTCCAATACTTTTGACCAAATACCTTGATATCGTGACAACATTGCAGGTTTAACTTTGACAAAAATATTATTGTGCTTTTAAAAAAATATAAACCCAATGAGATTTTTTGATGAATAATCAGAAATGTGGATATAATGACTAAGTGGGTAAAGGCAGATAATAAAACATCTAAAACTGGTCTGGTGAGTCCAGAAAATTACATCACTTTACTGTAATGCTGCCTTTAAAACCAGGAAAAGACGATTCATGATCATATCATGATGTAATGGTATCCAAAGTCTATCACGATACCTCGTCTCATATCATGATACGATATAATGTTGATTTATTGCCCAACCCTACGTCATAAATACAGACGCTCGTCTTTCTACTAAACTGTAAAGCCAGTAAACACTACAGACTACTGACCGGTCATAGGAGTGTTTCGTCATGAGTGTGAAACTTTAGCGAGCGTGAGAGAGGGCAGAGTGACAGACTGATTACTGTCTGTGGTGGCAGAGAGTGTGAGAGTGTGAATGTGTGCTGAGCAGTGAAGTTGTCAGTCTGGCAGTAAATGTACAGTTTAGGTTTGAGTTTGTTTGGTGAATAAAGGCTGCAGGTGGAAACAGCATCGCCATGACGATCAGCCCCATCTACGTTAAGGGAGTACACTCGAGTTGAGCTGTTTTACACATCCAAGTTTTGTACAAATACTGCCATAATGTATATCTAGGTAAAATATCAGAAAGGTCTGAAAAAAGAGATACTGCCCCAGTCAATTCTATCAAACATTTTGCCATCTGGAGAAGAGAACAAACCTCGCTTTTTATAGTAAGAGTGCTCATTCTCGAGGAGATACTGTAATGAGTTAATTAACCTCTCCAAAGTCTGTTTCAGAGGGACCGTAAAAACCCGCCAATGAGCAGCTGCTGCTTTTTTGCTCAGACCTTTTGTTCTGAAGCGACTCAGACTCCGAAGAAAACACGACAAGCTGCAATCACAACGTGAATTTACGAGGGAAACCGGACAAGTGACCTCTTGGAGACGAGAAAATCAGCAACATCAGGTAAACAAGAGTACAAGGCATCCTCTGTCAAAGTTCTTCCTGTACAGCCAGAATTATAAAAGCATATATATAATAAGGACAAAATAAATTGAAATAAATGTAAGAACATAGCCCAGCAGCAACAACATGTTATATAATGTCCCTGCAAACTCTGAGAGAAAAGAAAAAGGGACAGTGCGACAGACAAGCCTGCTTTGACTCAGCATAATCACGCACAGCTTCACACTCTTTCCACCGGCTCTGTCTCCAGGAAACAAGTGAATATAAGGCTCATATCCAGACCCCCCCACTGAACACACACATGCGCACAACCTCACACACATATAAAGGAATCCTGGATGCTGAAACGAGCCTGCAGCCCTGCAGAACATCCTGCCTTTACCGTTCGGTCCAGACAGCGCAGAGGGAGGAAATGGAGCCGAGAGCAGCAATGGCCCATACCAGGCTGGCAGACAGCAGCATCCCTGAGCCAGAGCGAGCGAGGAGGCAGCGGCACTGACAGATGCAGCGAGGGGAAGATACAGAAAGAGACGTTGAGGGGGAGGGAAGGAAGGAGAGGGGAGGAGAGATGGAAGACCGAAGACTCACCTCGTTTCCTGGTTTGCGACCGGCGTTTTTATCCCTGCTGGAACAAAGACTGGAACAGCCCCAGCCCAGCTCTGCCCTCCCCTCAAACCCCCTCCAACACGCCCTGGATCACATTCGCACGCACGGCAGCGAGCAACACACACACACGCACACACGCACACAGACACACATGTGTTCGGTCTTTTGCATCTTTGAGAGGAAGAAAAAATAAAAAGAGGAGGAGGAGGAGGAAAAGATGGGGGAGGGAGATGATCAATAAGTAGCCAATTATCTGCCCTGTTGCTCGGCTACATGCGAGCATTTCAATACACACAGAACACAAACATGACTAATAAGAAATAACTTAATTTATATAGCTGTGATTGAAGTAACTGCCTGGCAGATCAATAAATATTAAAAACACCTTAAATCTGGTGATGTTCATGAAGAAAAGGACATTTCAGGATTCCTACTCTTTTTCCAGAGTCAAATTCAGGCATTTTCAAGAAATTTTAAGGTTTATTTTCAAGGTTTTCCAGCACCTTAAACCTGTGGTAAATCACATATTTCATGATTTACATATTTGCAAAATAATTAACCCTATTTCACCTCTTCGTCACATTAAATCAGATGTTACTGTGCTATAAACAATCAAAATTATGTTGTTTGATTATTCAGGAGGGTGACAAATTAATGGAAAACACAACAAAGTTTCATGTTTCAAAAGCTGTTAACTGTCTGTACGTAGACTTGGCATCCTCTGTAACCTGACTCAGCCAAAATAAAACAATCACTCTATTACCAGAACTTCAATAAAGACTGACTGACTGAGTCTCAAGTGGAGTCCACTTCATTTTTGTTCCTAAAATCAAACTATTCAGCCAGGAAAGCAATTTATTATGAGCATAATACAAATACAGTTTCAACCAGTTTTAATCACTTTATCCAAAATCAAAGCAGCTTTGAAAACACCACAATAAAATTCACGTGTTTTTCATAGATTTCCAGCACCTGTAAGAACCCTGACATTAATCGTTTCCATATTTCCTCAGTCAGTCTCATACAAACATTAAACCCTCAAAGAAACCATCAGCAAATGATGTCACAACTTAAAATCCATTCAAAAAAAACTTT
>JAJHUR010081728.1:0-41278 GCA_027495735.1 Lutjanus campechanus | reverse complement strand
GCAGGCGCACACGGTCCCTCATTGAGAGAAATGTAAAACTCAGGGCTTCATTAACTGCCCCCACCTGCCAAACAACTGACTCATACCGCACTAGTGTCTCACTAATAGCAGTTTGCCACCATTACTTCCTTTGAGCAGCAGTGGGGTAACTGAAATGTTCAGTAGTTGAGAAAATGAGCAGGTGAAAGCTGAGGTCTCTTTCATGCAAATCGCTGTTGCTGTGTACAGTACCTGGTGACTCACCAATGACAGATCACTCTGTTCCCATGTATGCATCTCCGCACACTTTCACTCACAGTCTCTGCATGACAACTCTGATCTAACCACAAAGACAGGACATGAAAACCTCTCCTGGATGTGTGGTGAGTACAGCCGAACACAACGTGTCCTCTACAGCAGACAATAAAGATATCAAAGCCAGCTACATGATCATGACTTGTGACATAAAGACACATAAAATGGCTGGTTAACTACGACCTCGGTGAGATACTGATGATGTTATCACCAGTGTAAACAAACAAAGCAGAAAGTGCCGGTCTTGTCCTGGGGATGGTGCTGGAGGAAAGGACATGGGTTGATTGAAATCGAAACGGATTATCTTCATGGTAGCATGAATATTCTCCGCATATCTCATGGAAATCGGTCCAACAGATTGCGAGATATCTTGTGTGCAATGCCGGAGCTTTATCTAGAGGGTGGCCCTCTAGATAAAGTTATTGAACAATCCCAAAACTGAAAGATCACAGGTCACCAAAAACTACCTGGAATCATCCTCAGGGAACTTTGAAAATCCAGAGCAGATTTCATGGAAATTTCGCCTTTAGGTGAAGTTAAAGACATAGACATCATGAAGTGCGATGGAATCATGGGAGTTGGTTACTTCATTGTTAAACAATCACCATTTCACTGACTTCAGTCCTCATTCTCTGATGCACCTGAAGTATCCCTGTACGCCCTGTTACCTTGAACGAATTATAGATTTATCTGTGTTTGACCAGTGTTGGAAACATTTGGGATGATATAAGTACACAACTCAACAAAATATATAACATATGTCAAGTGTTTTTTAGACATTTTAATGTGGAAATGTAACATGGAGCTTTAAGTCAACATTTTTAATCACTCTGTCATAATTTTGGCTCATTATCTTATAATTTTGACTTTATCTAATATTTTTCACTTACTGTCTCAGCAGATCACACCAAAACTGACAACTGACTCAGGTGCAATTTAATTTAATTTAATGCTGTGAGATATCAGTATCTCACTCAGGTATAATATTATTACATGTTTTCTAATGTGCAGTGGTGTAAATTCAACTGTTGAGTCTGTTTATTGTTTATCTTGTATATATTGTTCCTATTTTTTTTTTTATTTCCTCTTGTTTATATTGTTCCTATTTCTTTATATCACAGTTTATTTATATTGCTCATTTGTTTATTTTGTATCGGTGCCGATACTTGTTTGCTATCCACTTTGCTGCTGTAACATTGTAAATTTCCCAGTTGTGGGACTAATAAAGGATTATCTCTTATCTTATCTTTGCTTTTATCTCATAATTTTTGTCTGTCTGTCCTATAATTTTGGCCATTTATCTCACATATGTGTTTGTTGGTTTTAGAACTTAAAAAATGAGTTGAAAAGCTGCCTATATTTACAGAAATGTCCATTGATATGTGTTGTCTTTCTAAATAAATAATTCAATAGAATTAAGACTTGCAATTAGGTTTTTCCTCTTTTGTTTTATGTTTAACTTTTTTTTCGTTTTCAGGTGTAAATAGATCCACTCCAGGCTTCTGCTTGTTAAGAGGAAGTTTTTCCTCGCCACTGTCATCTATGTGCTTGCTCTTGATGGGAACTATTGGGTCTCTGTAAATGATATTATAAAGAGTGGTATGGTCTAGACCTGCTCTGGCCTGTATGAAAATTGCCCCGAGATAACTTCTGTTATGATTTGGCGCTTTTGACATACTGAAAATGTATTTCCCCGGTCGAAATCCATATTTATTTATCCAGATATTTTAGTGCTGAATCTTATATTATCTGCGAGCATTTATGGACATATACAGGCGAAAACCTTCTATTTCTTATGCATACCCAGCTAAAATTTTATTATAAGTTATTCGTACCAGTTATTCATACCAGATCAGATTGACACAGAGGCAGCCCTTTGATAAAAGTGAATTTACAGGCGGAGTGGCAGCCTGCCGCTCTCCGCCAATAGGAAGCGTCGGTGTGAGTTGGAGGGCGGGTCTTGGGCCTCAGCATGTTTGAGTGCACACTGCGCTCAGACAACTTGATACAGAGTAACAGTAAATCAGACAGAGCAGCTCCTACAGCACCAGCAGTGAAATTGTAACCCTGTTGCAAGTATTTTTGGCCGCTGATAGGACCGAGTGAGATCACTGCGGTCTCTTTTCTCGGATAGTCTCAAGAGTTGTTCGGCAGGAGCAACGCAGGGACCGTTTTCACTCTCTTTTCTCCTATATCTCAATATTATATCACACTGGAAATGTCCGAAAACAAGCCGAATGATGAACCGAAGTTATCTACGACGGACAGGGTGGTGAAATGTAAGTGTTAATTTCTTCAAACGACACGCTAACCACAGCTCTCCCTCTGCTCTGGCCAGCGAGAAGCAGACTTGAAGAATTCACAGTCGTAGCAGCAGCAAAGCAGCAGCAGCAGCAGCGGCAGCAAATGTAGTCGAAAATTGTTTGCTGGCTATGGAGGAAGAAGGGTGTTAGCCGAGCTATGACAGCAGCAGTAAACTAGGAAGTGAGGGGTAACTCCAGTTTGTGGAGCTTAGCAAGAAATCTTCTAGAAATGTGTCACAATCTGCCTGTGAGGCATGTCTGTACATACACTGTTTTCATTAGCAACAAATACAGCCAGCAGTGTGACAGATGCATGATCATTTGATTCAGTGTACAGCTTTACAGTATGCATGCAGATATTGCACAACCATTGCATTCAACCCAAGGGCGATTTTCCCTCATTTTGCATGCATCACCTAGCATAGTTTTTTTTTTTTTTTTTAAACCAAAGGCTCCTTTTTTTCCTCTCACCATTGCATAATACTACTTGATGTCGCCTGTGTTTTGTAATCTCACAT
Source organism: Lutjanus campechanus (assembly GCA_027495735.1). Taxonomy (NCBI): domain Eukaryota; kingdom Metazoa; phylum Chordata; class Actinopteri; order Lutjaniformes; family Lutjanidae; genus Lutjanus; species Lutjanus campechanus. The sequence continues at coordinate 38,163 of JAJHUR010081728.1, read as the reverse complement.
TTGGGGGTGTTCTTCATCGTGTGCCATATGTGCTGGTTTCTTCCTGCCTTCTGTGTGTTTACAGGTCTGACATTCCACCTTTGCAGTCTACCATAAGAATGCAATAAAGATCATAATCGAGTCGACCTATCCCTTGAACACACGGAATAGGAGCAATGAAGCCTGCCTAGTTTCATGTCAGTTGACATCTAATGTTGACTTGAAGGCAGCACTCCATTTGAGTTGCAGTATTTAAAAAGCCCCTTTCTGCTTTAGGATATGAGCACTTGTGATTTTTTTTTTCATTTTAGAAGGCAAATTCAGAGCCTTTTCTTTCCAGAAGACATGATTGTGCTGGCTGGTTTTTTGATCCAGCATTACTTGCACTTAGGGATGCACGATAAATATCTGGGCCGTTAAATTATTGGCCGATATTGGTATATCGTAACTGTATCGGTCTATATTAGAACTGGACTGATATGTCAGTCAGATATCGGCCTAGTACTGTAGTAGAACATGATGCAGATAGTTTTTTATTTATTTTTAGACAACATTTTATGTATATTTGATCCTTTTTTTTTAGTTCAAGCAATTCTATTTGTGTTATTTTATAGTTATTTATAATTATTAAAAATACCACTGATGGTTTACTGTTTCAGTGCCCTGATTTTATACATATAAATACAGAATATTCGCCCATATATCAGTGTCGACTTCTTTTTTTCTCCCAAATATCCATATCTCCATTGGCCCAAAAAAAATCCAGTATCAGGTCTTAGTTTATATCTTTATTGGCCATATATTAGCCAATAAATATCTTCTGTAATAATATGTGATTTGACAGATTATGTCAAAGCATTTCGTTTGAATTCAAAGGCAAATTGCTCTATAAAAGCCTAAGTACATTTAAGAAGTTTTTGATTCAATGTACTAGAAAAACTAAATGAACATTTGAAGAACTGTTCTTTGTTTTTGTTGTAACAATGACGTCAGTTAGTTTTGCTTCCGTCAGAGCTATGTAGGGCTGCAACTAAGGATTATTTTCACTGTCAATTAAACTGTCGATTATTTTCTTGATTAACTTATTAGTCGTTTGGTCCTCAAAATGGTAAAAAGTGTTGATCAGTATTCCCCAGATTCCAAGATGGTCTCCTCAAATGTTTTGACTTGTCCACAACCTGAAGATATTTAGTTTCATCTCATAGAGGAGTAAAGAAATCAGAAAATATTCACATTTAAGAAGCTAGAATCAGAGAATTTTTTCTTTTTTCCTTAAAAATTACTTAAACCGCTTAATCGATTATCAAAACAGTTGATGATTAATTTAATAATAAATGAATCATTGCAGCTCTAAAGCTATGGAGTATTAACAGCTCACTACAGCTTAAACTTTATTTCACCCTCAGATGTATATAAACTTTTTAAAAAACCAAACTAAAATAACCATTTATCTTATCAGTATCAGCCACGAGGAGCAGCAGCTATCTGTAACGGCTGAATAAGAATCATATCGCGCATCCCTACACAGAATGTGTTTATATGAGCTGCCTGTTTTCCTTTTCTCTTTTTTTTTTGATTCAGCACTAGTTGCAACCATTATCCTCTCCAGCTCCAGTACATCATCCTAACAGGCATGAGCAACGATCACAGTGTGCACAAAGCACAGGAGGGAATTGTTGAGGTTTTTTTTATTATTATTTTTTTTACTAAGGCTTTAGCTGCTCATCCTACATGTTGGGTTCAACCGGTTGAAATAATTAGATCACTGATGATCATTAAACTTTAAGATTAGGTTGAGGAAGCAGGAAAGGGCAATGCTACAGTGTTCAAAAGACCATGACCGGAATCATTGACTATACACTATACTGAGCTGTGGATCGCTATCGCAAATACTGTGTAGTTCCACTTCATTGCTTGTGCTTGTGTCATTTGAAACAGAGAAAAAAAAAGTTCAACAAAATTGCAGCCATTTATTTTCTGTGGCAAGCAACTACAGAGCTAAGCAGTTGTGTTATGGCTACGTTTTACTCAGAAAATGGGGTTGAGTGTTAAAAGAGAGCCACACCATGTCTTGGGTGCTTTTGTAATGAATATTTGAAGAGATCATCCCCCTACAGTCTCCACCAACTTGAAGGGTAATGAAAAATAGATATGACATGTATGGGTTTTTGAAGAGATTTAACAATATCACTGGGAGACTTGGCCGATCTGAAGGTACTTTTTCCCCTTTTGTCACGCTGAGGAGATGCCATCGTGCTGCACGTCTCTATACTGTATATTCTCTCCCTTCACTCAGTGTGGGTCTGCTATGGTCTTAATCAGGTTAAAATGTATTGATTAGTCATTAGAGAGGCTGTCAGGGAATCTGAGAGCCCTCTCTTAAACCCGATGTCAAGATCAGCAAAGTAATTTAACTCATTATTCATTCATCAAGTTTCAAGAAGTCGGTGTTTTGGTAATGCATCAGTATTATGACAACACAGACGCTGGCTGTGTACAAAGCACCTCTCCAAAATAACTGCAGGCTATAGGTGTGAAGTAATTTGTTTTCAGCTGCCTAGTTTGCCCCGCTACAAGGTGTCAGTCCAACTTATCATAAGTGCTTTGCATCCACCTGTTTTCAAAATGCATTATCATAATGCTCCTGAGCGCCGCTGCCGCATAGTAATTACTCATAAGAGTTTTATCGGCTGAGGCAGGAGAAGTTGCGTAATTTTCATCATGTTTTTTTTTTAATCCCTCACAGAAATAAACTGAAATATGAATAAGGATTATGTTGTGACTCAAATGATAATCCTGATTATTTTGTCAGATTTTGTGGTCGTGGTTTCTTGTAGCTACAGTTATTAGCCATGTGGCCGCAAGTAACGCTATTTTCATGATCGATCAACCTGTCGATTAATCTTTGGTCCATGAAATGTCATCAAAATTTTCTGCATCCCAAGTTTACACACTGGACTATTAGTCCAAAAGCCAAATATATTTAGTTTAAAGGAGAAATATGGACTATATTTATGGTACTAAACCATAAAATGATCATGATATGTCATCAGAGATTAAGGAAACATGTTAAGTTGAAATACCGGTTTCTTCGACAACAACGCCACAGCCTGCATGCTCTGCTTTGAAATTTGCGTTGCGGTCCACTGAATGTTTGCTGAATGAGTCAGTGTGTGTTTATTAGTCATAAGAAATCATTAATAATCTTTCAGAAGGACTGAAATTGAAACTGGGTGTGTATTTTAGGAGTAGCGGTCTTTTGTTTTTAGCTATCACTCTTTGGACTGCAGTACAAATTTTTGAACACTAGGGTCTCGTGTACTGCTCCTTTAATATCACAGAAGATTAGATATTAGGAACCTAAAACCAGTAAATTTTCAGCACTTTTGTTTAGAAAAGTGTGCAAACGTGGAATTCATGAATAGTTGCAACATCAATACAGCTGTACTGTGTTTTGAATCAGCCAATTAAATTCAGTAAATAGCAAAGCTGTACATTTCTTTACTATATATTCATGGAATAAATATAATAATAATAATCATCATCTGCTTATAGTAGTCAATTTGACCCAGACAGGCATGATTGCTATAAGAGGTTTCCACTGTATGTGTAGCTACTGCAGTCTTCTGAATAAATATTTATTGCCTGAACTGTTCCTATGATTTGATGTGGAAACAAAATCATGCTCTACAGTCATATACTGAATGATAGTTTGCACCAGAGCTACCCTCAGTCAGATATAAAATAAATAAAGGGTCGGTAATATGGTCGTCATGGCGCAATCATGACAACCACCACGCTCCAAAGCAGAACGAGCTTGGTAATGGTGTTTTTCCGTCACCAGCTCAGAAGCAGGGCCTCCGAGCCCCCGATGTTGCACCGGGTCCTTCTCTATAAGTGGGGATGGATAACATCTGACATTTGACTTTTGAGGAGAGGCCCCCATGCTCAGACATGCGTGGGTTGGAGAGACGGTGGTGGTGACAGCGGCGTAATGCCAGCCACTGATCCCAGCTGGATAGCCGAGTCATTTATAGAACAGAACATTAAGTAATGCCACATACTTGATCCTTGCCTTACATGTGGTCACCTACATACGGTCCTGCTTCGTGTTCATAATCTGGCGTCTGTGCCATTGTGGTATTTCTTTCTTATCAGGTACAAACACGGTGTTATACAGAGGTATAAAATTACCATGTGTCAGGATGCTTCCTCGGGTGTTGTTATTCTCAGTAATATTTTCTCATTAGCATGCATAAACCTTGTCATTAGCTTTATTTGCGTGGGAATACAATTACTATGGGAAAGTTCGGTGATTTATAATAACTTCTGAGGCTGTTTGTGGTTTAATCCTGTGCCAGTCTGCTGTGTATGTCATTTGTAAAGGAAAAATTTCAGTAGAAATAGTCTGTCATAGTTTGATTAAATCAGATGTGCCTCAATCAGTCAGTAACTTTGTCTTAAGTTTGTGTTCGGCTAGTTTTTGACTATGAACCAGGAACCACGAGTGACGTACATGTTGGACTTGTAGCGAATGTGGTGTACCGTCTTGCCAGTTGTTTGCTCCAGTATGAAAGACCGCGGTGGAGGGTTAACCCCGCTTTCCCACCTTTTTATTTTTAACTTCTTCTGTTACGCAGTCCGTTTTAATCAAGCGAGTGAATAATGACGTACGTTTGCTGCTCTGTGAGACGGAGAGACAAAGAAAACACTTCAGATGACATCAAACTGTCTTTACGCATTTGGGGTTCCAATATCCCCGAGTGGTTGCAATGTAATTTGAGTGGCTGCCCAAAAAATGTAAGCTTTTATTGTGAGGATATGAAGATACTGAACACTGCAGTGCAATTATTCACTCTATTAGGTTGTTTTTCCTCTAATGGATAGAATTGATCACCGCTGTGAGAGTTGCCTAAGAATTTGATTTCTTTCTAGAATGAATAAATGGAAAAGAGAGGCAGAGAGTGCAGCCTGTTTTGTTTAGCATGATTACCTCTAAAATAATAAGGGAAATTATTTCAGCCAATACTAATATCTTGGGCTGCGACTAACAATTATTTACTTAACGATTTATATTTCAGTTATTTTCTCAATTAATCGATTAGTTATTTGGTCTATAAAATGTTTTAAAATATTTATCACGGTTTTCCAAAGCTCGTGGCGACGTCCTCAAATGTCTTGTTTGGTCCGAAACCCAAAGATATTCAGTTTACTGTCTAAACTGACTAAACAAACCAGATAATAGTCACACTTGAGAAGCTTAAATGACAGAATTTGCACATTTTTTCTCCCCAAAAATGACTCAAATGATGACTTGATTGTCAAAACAGTTGGCGATTGATTTAATAGTTGACAACTAACTGATTATTTGAATAATTGTTGCAGTTCTACCTGCATCCCAGTTAATAATCCATGTTTGGGAATGAAATTGTTTAATTTTATTATATACATACAACATAATACTCGAGCTGAATACAGATAAGAATAATAATATAATATATTAAATAATAATTTAAATAATCAATAGTTGCAACACTTCAAAATACTTTTGCAGCTAATAAATATAATTATGCCACCACAGCATACGGCTAATAATAAACAGAATATCTTGATAAATAATTAAATAATCTGCAGATAATTCATAATGAAAGTAATCCACTTCAAAATACTCCACACGTAGGCAGTTATGCTCGAGGTGAAAGTGTGACAGTAATCTTGCAGGCACTCTGTGGTTAATCAGAGCCTGTGATTGGTCAGACCGTTGACCTGTGAACAGGGAGTGTTTGATCTGCTGCACCAGAGCAGCCGCTTAAATGTCAAACTGTCAATAATCATACCCAATCTAGTTTAATTATTTGCTGGAGCAAAAATCATGATCACAGTTGTTATTAATTGTGTAACCATATGACATTATCTAAACCACTCCGCGCAGTTTGATTTTCCGAGTGTTTGCTTTCCAGATTTTTAACCCTGTCACGAACAATGAGCGTGCAAGATCTAGGCGAGGCTGTTTCTCTCTGCGTGTGCGTTTTAAACCTTTCTGAATAAGTTAGTCAGAGTGAGGCAGTTTCCTAAGTTTCCCCAAGTCTTCAGGGATGCCCCTTCCTCGTTTGCTGTCACGTATCCTTGGCGTGTGAAGGAGCCTGTGTGCTGGCGGCCTGGGGGGGCCGGCCACTTCCTCCTCCTCCCCCCCCCTCAGCATCTTTTGACAGCGGTCCACTCAAACAGCTCGACCTGGAAATGTCGCCCACAGCAGAAACTGTAAGTGACAAGAAGATAAGAAAACAAGTGATCAAACCATGTCTTGTAGCCGCTTGCCAAGTCTGCGGTGACGTAAGAGATTGTTTTGGCGGTTTTTGATAACACTGTGTTGCATCATGCCATAGCAGGGAAGACCTGAGCTACTGTTGTGATGTGATCCACTGATACACAGTCTGTGGTATTCTGAACCTGAGTAAGTGCACCTTTACCGCTCATTAGATTAAAGAGGAATTAGGCTCTGTTGTGGATTTAGGGCACAGCAAAGCGGCGGATTTGGACAGATTAAGCTCCATATAGGGGGATAAAGGCGGCTCTGCTCAGAGGTTGTAATCTGACTCCATGCATTAGCTGCTGCTCTTGCTAATTCATGTGAACAAATGGATGTTGGGTTTCGATAAAGCAATAGGAGGAGAAAAACTGTTTACCTACCTTGGCATTTCCAGATCGCTGCTAAGCCTATGAGTACAGTTTGGGGATTTGCAAACCTTTGAACTCGCACTGTTGATACATTTGAACCAGTATAGTTTTGTCAGCAGCTGTTTTGTAGCTTATATGTTGATGGATGGAGTTTGACTGCGGCTTTGTACTATTGTGCCTCTTCAGGAGGTGCCTTACATGCGCCACATTTTCCTTTTCAACCACCGAAGAGCCGTTTTGCAGAGGACCAAACACAAAAATTTCACTCTTGATTGCCTGTAGCCACAGCGCACATCCGTGAGCCATAGATCATAATGTTGCCTGTGTTGTGTTTGGTAAAAAAAAATCAGCCTCCATATAAACAAACCTTCAGCATTTCCCATTTCATGGCTGGCAGACACCAACACATGGTGCTTTTGTCGGCTACAGTGGCTAACAAAAGCCATTTGGAGCAGAGACCGGAGTCGTGTGTGTGTGATCAGATCCCTCTCTGGGGCTGGTCGCAGCAGTGTCACAAATCAATCAATACAGTGTCTACAACACATGTAACTACATATTGGGCAGCAGTGGGGGAGGAGAGGCTAACCCAGTGAACTGGGAGCAACTGGGTTGCTGGGTTATTAAAGAGGCCAGTAGAGTAGTAAATCTGCTTCCTCACCTCAAGTCCCACTGAGAGGGCAGAGCACGGACAGACAGCAAAGAAACAGTTCTTTTTTTTTAAGAGGGTTACACACTCGTACACGCATGCACATTAGCAACAACGTGTGTCACTTCTAGTTAATTGAGAAAGCGGATTTTCTTAAGAATTCAGATATAGGAAACCATCTGTCATGGGATTGTTGCCAAAATGCTGTTCAGCAAAAATTGAGAGCAAATGCTGTGTGGAGGGCTGTGAATCACTGGCTTAACAGGGACTCAATTCAATTAACGAGTCAGGGGATGATGATTTGATTCAGGAGCGATCTGTGTGTTTGTGTTTTGTTTTTTTTTTTTGGATAATTTGATTTTTGCAAAGTCTTGATTTGGTAACTGTTACCTAGAATCAGCAGCAAACATGTCGTTATACTTCTGAAATCTGAATCAGAAAATATAGAATTACATTTTAAACTTTCTGCAGGAAGAAAATGTGTTTCTATTAGTTAGCAGTTTATTTGACAGTTTACGAACACTAAAGACTTAAAGGACCAGTGTGGAGGATTTAATGGCATTTAGGTTGTAGGTTGCAGCCAATTGAATACACCTCACCTCTTCCTCCAATTCCAAGCGTGTAGGAGAAACTACAGTGTCCATGAAAAGAATGCAAAAGGCCCTTTTTTAGAGCCAGTATTGGGTTTGACTGTTCTGGGCTACTGTAGAAATATGACGGTCCGACATGGCAGCCTACAAGGAAGAGGACCAATGCCCTCTGTAGAAATGTACGATTGTTGTTGTCAGGGGATTATTATTACACACTAATGAACACGATTTCGCCCATATTCTAAACTGCAACAAAAGTCAAAATTCTCTGAATCCAGCTTCTTAAATGTGAATATTTTCTGGTTTCTTTATTCCTCTCTGTCAGTTAACTTAATATCTTTGGTCAAAACAAGACATTTGAGAATGTCATATTGGGCTTTGGGAAATTCTGATTGACTTTTGTCACTGTGACATTTAATAGGCTACAAAATTCATCGACAGATTTATTGACCTAAATAGATCTCCCTAAATCCTGCTCACTAAGCTGTCAAGCTGAAAGACGGCTTTAAACATAACTAAGGTCTTGTTTTTTTGTACTATATAAATAAAAACAAATGAACTAGAAAAAAAATTGCTTCATGAAATTAATTAGTGTTTACCTGACATTTCCATCTCAGCAGCATTAATAATAATACCACTATAAGTGGTAGTGACAGTACCAATTTCAACTTATTAATACTCAGGGGAGGGCGTGTGTGTAGGAGAGTGCTGGCTGGGGAGCGAAAAGCAAATCAGGGGTGTTGTGGATGAGCAAGTGGGTATGAAGGCAGATATCAGCCAGACTTCTACTTCTGATTAGTCTATTATTTCACAGAATCTAGCATTTTGTAGTACAATGTAAGGGCATAAATCCATGCAATTAAATCTTAAAATAGGCTTAATGGTTTTAGCTCTCGCAGTGATGCGTCCAAGTGTCTGGTCAGCAGAACGAGCTGCAGATGGAGATACTGTAAATGCATTTTTAGTGTCCAGGGAGCATTTTACCAAAATGTCCTGTCCCATTAATTTTTAGGCACGAGAAAGAGAAAGGATCTATAAATTTAAGGATCTCTCGGTTGCTCTGTTCATCTGCAGTGCGTGTTTATAAAATACGGTCTTGGTAATGTCTAAGTAATTTCTGTACTGCTGCTGTTTATGTAACATGACACCATGCCTCATTTAACATTCTGATTCGGACATTTTATACTTAATGTTTACTTTAATGGCCGCGCATGAATGAGAGAATCGCTCCAACTAATGTTACAGTCTGTGGTTTGGTTAAATTATTTTCCTTGCTGATGCAAAAATACATTACCAGTGATGATCTTACCTGCATATTACTCCAGTGATGAAATAAATCCAGTTTAAGTTTTAAGTACCTACTTAAAAATACTGATTGTCCAGTACAGGGAAAGGGTTGTGTGTCACAGCAGTGCCTGTTTTTTAATCATTATGATTAAATAACACTGAAATATTAATGAGACAAGTTTTTTTTATGTTTATTTGGGGTAAATTAATTGTTATGCAGCCCTACAATGCATCCGTTTAATACACTTCTAGCACTATCATTTCCAAAATAATTGCCTGAATATTTGTTTAACCTCAGCCCACAGGTATGCACACACACAGCCACCTCAAACCGCATGCCAAATGAGAAACCGTTTTAGCAACGCCTAATAATGTTTTGTGCCTCTGAATAAAAGATCTCCACAGTAACGTCTTTATGTGGGACAGACCTCTCTCTGTTTGAACACACACAGTATTTTGGCCTCGGTTTTCCCGAAAAACACGCGTCTCTATCAGAGGGGGGTGGGGGGCTCCTCGTGGTGAAAACATACCTGTATGCTAAGCGGGAGACTCGGGACAAGCCCCTGCATGCTGCTGTGTGACAGATGCAAACATAGACGCACACGACTGTGTTGTGCCAGGCGGTCGTTTGTATTTAAATATGGGTAAAATGAGTAAAGCCATCTGCGGGCTGCCTGTAAATGGTAGATTAGTAAGCAGAGAAAAGTCACCGCAGGGGGAGAGATGTTGTAACTCTTGTGTTGGCTCATCGACTCAGCGCATGTATAAGCGCGGGGGGTGGGGGGGACACGGGAATGGTGCGCAGTATCTCATGGTAACTGTCTAGTCGAGATTGCCTCTTCTCTGCTATCGTGTAGGCATCGCTACTTGTTGACACCCACACACACACACACACACACACACACACACACTCTGAAGCTGATGCAAATGCGACCTGTTCCTATGAAGAACTGATGAATATGCAGATTCTTTTCATTCCCAGCACGCGGGCATGTGTGGCAGGGAATCATGCAAGAAACGCAGGCAGTACACAACCCGGACACTTTATCCGACATCACGGCGTGACAGATAAAGTCAAACTTTTAGCGATGAGGGAGTTTGTTATGATGACCTTACTGTGCCTTTTTATGTTAGCACACCCCAAACACACACAGTGACGCTGCCGGCTTACAGAATAACTCCAGAAAACAAAATTTCCTTCTAAACCATTGCACCCATTGGAGCAAATCCTGGGAAACGACAGCCAGCGAGGCCTGATCATCTCAACCTCATCTCCACTAGCATTGTCCAGTCCTTACTGTAGATTTATTTTATTTTATTTTTTTCCACCCCAATGTGTTGGATGAAGCACCTCAGCTGTCAGAGCAGAGGTGGATTTCTCACAGAGTTCGCACTTGTCTTCAGGTTGCAGTGCTGCATTCCACTGCAGGTTTATTTTGGCGGGAGTTCGGCTTGGCTGATCGCTGAAGCATAGGCACAGGGAACGCCGTCAGCCAACATGGCATCAGCGCCGTGCATTCAGACACGTTGCCCAGAGATTTCTGGCCAGTGACGGGCTGCAGGCATTCAAATGCAATTTGGCATTTTTCAGGGCATTTTCAGCACTGGTATCTATTGACTATAAACTAGCAAGGCTGCATGAAATGGTAGAGATATTGCATTGTGATCTACAATTAGTGGGAATGATCATTTTTTTCCCTCGCAATTTTCATTTTCACTGAAAAAACTATTAAAATCATGGTAATGTGCATTTTTGTTTTTACATCTGGTGAACAAGATTTGCAGGCCAGGGCGTCTCTGCAGCACTGCGATACTTCATTATAATGCTGTTTCGTCACACTTTTCAAAAAAAATTGCAGCTTCTGTGATTTGAATATTGCAATAGGCCATAGGACTGGACGATACAGTTTATAAATAATATCTAAATTATTATGCTATGTCACGCTATACAATATGTATTTCAATACACACATTATCCCAAAAATAACACGCCATAAATTCTCAAATTATGATTATCTTATAGAATATGATGCATTACGTTTGGATGATATGAACAAAACCAATCACCAAATACCTTGATATTGTGACAATATTATAAGGATGACTAATGGTGCCTTAACAAAATACTTAAAGGCACAAACAAAAGCATACTCCTTTGAAAACACACACTAGAGTCGGAGTTCAGTGACTGCCTGCCTTACTGCCCAACAGGCTCCATTGCTCAATTTAACTGTTATAAACAGCCAGTCCTTCATTAAGATAAGTAATGACTTGTTACGACTTATAAACTAACTCATTAGGCGATCATTCGGCATTAACCTTAACCATAATAAATATGAAATGGGTAAACAAGCCAGAATGTGGTCATTTTAGGATTTAGTTTTATGATTTAGCTGTTTTTATGCAGCGTCTTGTGTATAATTTAACCACAAATCGCAGCTGGAGTGTTGTTGGAGAAGTCGGTATTTCAGCTTATCGTGTTTCCTTAATCTCTGATGACAGATCACGATCATTTTGTGATTTTTATTACAGTAAATATATCACATTTTTCTCCTTCTGAAATGTTGGATATTGCAGACTGTTGATATCAGGCGTGTGTGGAACTTGTAGTGATTGTCGTGTGTATTCAGCTCGCCAGTTGTTTGCTGCACTGTGAGGGACTGCGGTGGAGAGCTTACCCCACTTTCTCACCTTTTTATTTACCACTTCATCATCTCGGCCGCGGCTCAAGAAATGAATCTACTGCCGGACAGATTTTATCAGACAATTTGAGAGATCGTGTTCTGTTCACAGTTCCTTTTAATTAACCAGCCAATCAATACTTTTAATCAAGTGTTATGGATGTACTTTATTAAAGGCTTGAGTGGCAGTGGGGGCAAGAGTAAGAGCAATAGCCACTTATACTTTTTCCTTCCTTCTCATCTGGCTGTGCTGTGTAATGTGATTTAGTATTTTTAGGGCATTTAGAAAATTTATTTTCACTCTGCTGTTCAAAGCAAAGCCTGCTTTTAACAGTAAGGCTTTTTTTTAATTATTATTTCTCAGCTCCATTAAGCAAATGAACAAAAATTTGCTTAATTGAGGAAATCCCTAATTACAGATGGGTAAATAAGCGCATTATATGCCACTTTGTTTTTCCTCTGTTCATTCACTGTTAATCCTGCCACGTGAAAGGACAATCCCGGGGGCGGGGTGTCCTTTCTTTTTAGGCGTTATTAGCTAGCTAGCTCAAGTGCCCAGTGTGTGGACGAGAGAGAAACTCCAGCTATACAAATACAGCTGGAGGTGAGTCGAGGCCCCAAGGTTTATTTACACGTGTTAATTATAGACCACCTGGCTGAAAATGAACCCTCTCATTCCACGTGGCGGTGAATTTGGTGTCTGCTTTATCTTAGGCTGCCATAGGAAAAAAAAAAAAACTCTTTCATTGGATGTCAGCTTGTTCTATAATTGACCTGACAGGATGTTGTTTTGTGAGATTGGCATTTGTGTGACGAGACAAGACAGTACTTCCTGATGTTAGCTGACACTCGAGGCTTCTCATCAACATATTTATTAATTTTTTTTTTTCAGACTTTCAGAAGTGAGGGCTTCATTTAAATTCCAGTTTGTACTTGCAAGTTTTCAAAGTTGTGACCCAGGGTGACTACAGGTCCTTAAAAAAGTCTTAAAATCTCTCTTAAAAAAAGTGTGCTATTAAATAGTCTTAAATGTTGTTTGGGAAGGTCTTAAAGGAGAGATTTGTAATGCATTTACTGCAGAGCAGTCAGAGTCAGAGCAGTGGGCTTTTGTTTTGAGTATAACAGGGTTAGGTTTACATTGGCAGTTATAACAGCTGATCAACTCGCGGTGTTGGGCTCATCCTCGCTTGTTATTGTCAAATTACAGTCTCATCTTGCACCCCCGCAGTGTTCCTGCAGAAAACCTGAGCTTCCTTGAGTCTAATGAGGAACAGGCAGGGGGAAACAACTTGCTTCAACCATAGATCGTATATTAAATAGGATTTTAACCTATTTAATATATAGTTTATGACTCCCACTTGCTATTTGGGCTGCTGTACTCTGTGTGTGTGTGGCATTAAAAAGTCTTTAACTTGCTGATACATGCAGACACCATGCAACAGGATTATGACTTTTCGTAAAAGTTAATTCTTCATTTTTTTTATGTTTGGCCCGTGGCTGAAACCTGCTCTAAAAATGTGTCAAGAGACGACCAGGCAAACAGGGGTTAATTTAGCCCCAGAGCTGATGATGGCAGGCCTCTCAGTCACTACTGCCCACGTGGAGACGAGAGGAAGGAGGACCGCTGCCTGGCCCACTCACTCAAAACGCACTCTGCAGAGGCTGACCAGAGCTGGAGTCGTGACTGAGGTGTGTGTGTGTGTGTGTGAGGTGCAGAGGTAGGGGGTAGACGTACTACAGAGGGGGCGTGTGTTTGTTACCATGCCCTCGCTGTTTTGTCCATTGAAACAGGCCGTGGGATCAACTCAATACGGACCACCAGGTGAAATTTCATTACTGGCTGTTGGCCCTCAGCACTGGATTTTCTCCGGGAATATTCTGCTGGTAATTGCAGGGTCAATTTACCTTGTTTCAAGTTAGATTTAATTTGCGCTCAAGTGTGTCCACAATAGACCGGAGCTCGCCAGCAACACAAGGCAGAACAGACAGTCACAAACCCCCTGAAAGTAAAGCCGACTTACAGTTGTGCGAGTGCGATCGTTGTGCAAACTGATATCTCATCGGCCCGAGCTCATGGTGTGCTTCTGTTAGCCAGATTGTGGAGAGGTTAGTGTGTCCCAGGGTTCCGATTGATTTTGTGCCTGTCTAAACACCGCCGGGGAGCCATACATTACGATGACCAATCATTTGAGCTTTAATGCCGGCCCGCTCCCTGTCGGATCATTAGGAGTGGAGGGAGGGCTCCTGGACTCCTGCTGATTTTTGGGGGTTGATGCGGATAACGATACCAGGGAGTGAGAAAATTCTGATAATGATGTATCAGCCAATATTGGTATGATCCCTCAAATGTGACTCATCAAAGATGTGAAATGGAGGCAGGATTTTTTTTACAGTTTACCTATAAACTTTATTGTCCAAAATGACAGCAGGACACTGAAACAGTAAAATTTCACTGGCATTTATACTAATGATAGATAACTATAAATAAAACAAATGACCATTGTCATGTTTGACCTTAAAACAAACAAACAAACTCTGACACGTTTTGGCTAACAAGCCTTTGTCAGGGAGATATCGGTCGATAGTCGTATGAAAACGTTTTTCTTTTAACAGAACATATTTACATTTTTATTTTTTAGCTTCATAGGCAGCATTTTATGTATATTTGATTATTTTTCTTAATTCAGGTCTAATAGATACATATATTTTGCTCTATTTGTGTTTTTTTATTTATAGTTAGGTTCTTTAAAAAAAAAAACCCAGAAAAAGTTAACTGTTTCAGTACCTTGATGTCATTTTGGACAAGACAATTCATTGTTAAACTGTAAAATATCCTTCCTCCAGCACATAACTTTGTCACAAGTGTTCGATAACCACTTTTGTGAAAAGAATATTGGCCAATATATTGATATCGGATATTTTTACTCCCTAATATCGGTATCAGCAAAATGTTCTGTCAAAAAAGAAGCAGTAGTAGCTGTGATAGACCAATAAAAAATTTATTCTCTCAAGTATCGTGATTCTTTTTTTTTTGTGATGCCTGAATCGATTTTTTTGACGGCTATATTGATCTTATATAAATAAAATATAAATGATCTTATATAAATAACGTATATAAATAATGTGAATTACCATTAACACGCTAACACAAATGAGCTTGACGATGATGGTAACGTTATCTTAACAAACGCATCCATGTTACTTCACATGCTTAACATAAAACAACATGCTCATACTCGACAAACTAGTAGCTGCTTACTTCACATCGCTAACTCAGTCGGCTTCAGCTACAGCAGCCTCGAAGGGTCCAAACTCAAACTCAGAGAAAAGCAAACAAAAATGGCAATAAATTGGAATATCAAATTGCAATTAATTAATTAACAGAATCGCAATACATATCAAATCGGCACCCAAGTATCGTGATAGTATTGAGTCGGGAGATGATTGTATTGTCCCAGTGGTCCTGCTGCTTATGAATGTTTGCATTTTGCTTCATTGCTGGCATACAGAGGGATCCTGTTTTTCAGTCGACTGCGTAGGGCTGATGCACCAGACAGCTGTCATTGTTATGCATGTTCATACATGTATGTGTTTTCATATTCGCGTGGTGTTGACTCGGAGTGGTGGGAGCCTCCCGTTCCACTGATTGAATTTTTGTTTGTGTGAAACTTACTGAAAAGTGAATCATGGAACTGTGCAAGACATGTTGTTTCAACAAGCTAATCTCCACTCTGTGTGAACTCCTGAGCCCAAGATGTGCGCCCATTGTTGGTAATTAATGCCGTTGTCACACCCCGGTCCTGCCCACACGCGCACACGCTCGCTAGCTGTCATGTTCTCTGGCAGCTTGTTTGTTGCTTTGCTATATCATGCAAGCTTAATAGCGGCCCAGCCCCCACAGACACCGAGCGGCGAGGCTGTTGAGTGACACAGACACGCTCACTGGCACACAGTTACTGCTGTGAGCACAAGTTTGGGTATGTCCGCATCCATGACACACAGTCTCAAGAAGACTAAAGAGTACAGTGTCTTTGACAGCTTTTCTACGGGGACTCGACAGTTACTTCAGTCAGCACTGCCTTTTTTTTCCTGTCATGTGAATGTAAGACACACCATGCACAGCAGATTATTTTCTTTTTCACTGGCTCAACTACTTTCTGTCTCTCTGTCATGTATTGCTGCTACCCCCACCAACAACATATTTCTTGTCTTTTTCTTCCTCTGTTAAGTTTTAGCTGCGGATCTGCCATCCATGCTTTCAGCCATGACTACAATGCTTCCTCTAGGCCACCATCTGCCATTCATTCAGCATTTCTTTTCATTCCCTTTTGCTCACGCTGCTGCTCAACTGTGTCAGACCCATGTTGTAAGACCAAAACACCCATAATGCTTCGGGCCCGTCTCCCTGTATAGAACGTAATCTGATCCCCCCGGAGGAATGTGGCAAGCCTCGGGGACGGCCAAATCGAGGTACAAATCAGTGGGTCGGCCGGCAGATAGAGTATCTCTGAGTGATTTTAAGCCAGCACTTCAGCAGCAATTGGCAGAGTGAAATCAATTTAGCATTCCCCCTCCACCAAACCAAATTCATGTTTTGTTTTTTTTCCTTTTTCCAATCTCAAACACCTCATGACAGTAACGCTGGCAGACAATAGATGTAAGCTGCGTTAAACATTCGTTGAGTACTGTCTGTTTTGCAGCCAGCAGTTAAGAGGGCAGGGACTTCTTTTCAGCCCAACAGATGGTGTATACAGTACAGAGCTCTGCAGCTCCAAGGTATTAGGCTGCAGCACTGCATGGGATGTCTTTTTAAAGCCTGTTTGCTTTTTGATGAAAGCAAATATAGTGTATGTTTTAGAATCAGACAACTGCCATGATATACGACAGCGTATATTTTTGTGTGCCTCTGTTCGCATTTATTGAAATAGACGGTCATAAAAATAAAAATAGTAGTTCAATACAACTTGTCCTGCTTTTCACGTAAGTAGGGTTGTTCCGATACTGATACCAGTGTCGGAAATGCCACCAGTACCGCCTCAAATGCTGTAGGCGAGTCTGCACCGATCGGATATCACATAATTTACTAGCGCCGACGTGGGACCTTGCTACTTCCCAGCTGCATCACCTAATTTTTTAACTCGAGCCTGGCCGTACAGCAATGATAGCAGCTGTATTATATAAGGTTGGGGGGGGGGGGGATCAATGCTTGGATGCATTGCGATTCTCTCTTGAAAGATTAGGAATTAATAGTCAATAATCAGAAATATGAAAGCTTTACATTCTCTTCTCTACATTATGATCACCTGTAATAACTTTGTAATACAGACTGTAAGGCTGAACCAGTTGGATGGTGAAACCTACCAGACATAAACATGTGCATTACTGCTTTGTGTTTATGTTCTAAACAAGGTTGCTTCTTGTTTTAAGAGTAGAAAGTAGTAGAAAAAATAAATGTTGTATAGAAATAAAAGGTTTTGGTGCATCAAGATGCATCAATAATCACATTGTAGCCCTCTGAATCAGAATTGAGGTGCCAAGAGATTCCCACCCCTAATATCACATCCAGGATTAGTAGCATACAGGTTCTCAGTATCGTTCAAGAATGGGAATCTGTATCGGAAAGGAAATAACATTCAAAAGCGTTGCAATTATTGTACCTTTTTATTTAACTCGGCCGGAGTTTGTGCCTCTCATTAATCAACAATTGGGTCATAGGGCTAAGTATCCTTTTTTTTGTAAAAAATAAATAGGCTAACCAGAAATTTTGAAAAACCCAGAAGGTTTTCTAAATATCAGGATGAGAAAATATTCTGTCCACTTCACGATAATAAGGACTGTTAACCCATCTCTTGAATTGTGCCACTGATTCCTAATCCTAAACAACAATGGTAACCGTACAATGTGAAAGTTGTCATAATTCCTATCTAGATCGGCAGAAATGTCTCATCTCTTTGCCCGCTTTAAACAGCACAAATTTAGACAAATATAACTGATAGAAAAACTTGCAAGTAAACTCCTGCATGCAGTCTAACCTGCAATATTACATTTATTTGTGGTGCTTTGGTACCAGACCTCCTTCAGGCCAAAAAAAACATCTTAGTCTGGATTATAGCACAACTGGGGAAACTGGTTTAAAACCTTCTTTATTGTACAGTAGATGTAATATTTATTTATTTTTCATCCAGATGGTTAGAGGAGTCTTTGAGGATTATGGAAATACCTTGAGAAGAGCGGTAAATATTATTCAACGACCTGAAGGTTTTTTTTTTTTTTTAATCACTATTTATTTGCTGGGAAAATGGATGCTTAGCTCTGTGACTCTAATGTTATGGTAATAAAAACGAGACACGAGAAAGTTGAGGATAGCTCTGCAGTGGAATATATATAAGTGTCTTTGAAAGTTTACAGAAGTAAAGAATTTATCTACGGTATCTGGTCTATAAATGTAAAAAGATATGTACTGTATGTACAGCGAAGTCGGTGCCAGAGGCCTTTGACCACAGCAGAAGAGAGTCTGGGAGTCAAGACTCCCTTCAGGCAGTCAAGCTGTCAAATGTCCCTTTCTGAGTCCTGAATTTATCCACTGACCTGATCCTCAAGGACACATGACCTTTGTAGCGAGCCTGTTTGGCCCGGAGGGATCAGGGCCACGACCTCGGCAGTGACCCACACTACCCAGCGGCACCTAGAGTTTTTCTAAAGGCCCTTGCCTTTGCTTACACTTCTTATCTTTGATTGGAAGCTGACTGCAGATATGGCTTTCGAATGTGATGCTTTAACTGCCTTTAATCTCACGCCTGCTAGTAAAGCCTGCACAGATGGTGCCTTCAGCATAATACTCCGCTAGTGAATTTTGAAAGTGCTTTCACTGCAATATGGAGGTCAGGCTGGCGGCGGCGAAGGATGATTTACTTTACAGTCACTTTTAGCCCAGAAGGGTTGCATAATAGCGGCTACTTCAGGGGCTCCGTCACAGCTTCTCCTGATATATAGAGCTCCTCCGGGGGGCTTGGAATGGCGAGACAAGGAGTGTGTGTATGTGTGTGCGGTTGGTGAGGAGTTATATCCTTTGCTGACTCAGAATTCCTTTGGTCTTTAGAGAAGTAATTCCTTTGTTGCCCTCCCTGCCTCCCTCCCTCCTCGTGCCATTCTTTTTTGCTTTTCTTTCTTGGCAGTCAGGTGCCCCTGCTGGCAGGAGAACCCACCACACCCGCACAGTCATGGCCTAGATACAGAGATGGGCTTGAGAGGTGGGCGTGGGCAAAGGGGAAAAGGAAGCGATGGCAAAGGAAGGGGACTCTTAGGGGCCTTGTTGTCTTGGCAAGAGGAGGGAGGAGGTGGCTGGCTGCGCCATCCCATTGCCTCACCACCTGTCCTCAGAAAAACCACAGTCCGTCTGCCAGAAATTAAAACTCAGCCATGGATCTCTTGGACACAAACACTTGATGCCAGAAAGATGCTTGTGACAATATTAGATGTGTCACATTATACTTGAACCCTAACCCTTTAGTACTCTTTGGAATGAGATGTTTTAGCTTTTCATTTATTTAGAACGCATGTTAAAGTTTGCTTGCCATTTCTGACCCTCCCTTGTCCTTTTGACACAGCGTGGAGGAATGCCATTTCACATATGTGATGGGGCTATTCTTGTATGGTTGGGGGGGGTTTGCCCCAGTCCACCCCAGTGAGCACCAACTGGGATTTCAACATTGATTTCTAATTCAAAACTGGTTGATATTCGGTCTGAAGATCCAAGTCCTCTTTTCACCATCTTTTCAACCAGATAAAATGCAGTTACAACATTCAAGTGTTGCAAAAGACAAATTTGTTTAGTCATTCTGATATTTCTTGTCAGTGGTAGGTTGTAAAAGAGATGAATTTATACTGTAGTAGGGCTGGGAAGCAGTACTCAATATAATAAGCCTGTACCAAGTAGTATCAAAACTTTCCAGTAAAAGAATACCTGCATTCTATACAGTCTAAGGTGGTGAAGTCACGGACGGTGTATTTGACGGAGATGGAAGTTCAGCGCACCAAAATGCCAAGTGTGTTGGCGTTTCTTCAAAGCATATTCTACTGGCAGGGGAAATGTGCTCTATAGAAAGAATTTCAAGGTAACTTTTCATATAAAACTGAATAAGAACAAACATGCTGCCAACAAGAAGCTTTAAGGACATCTTAATGGGAGAAGTTCTTATTTTAAAATGAAGAAATTGCACTTCTTGCTGTTGCCCTAAAGCAAGGCGAATTGACATATCGGTTACCACTTTGACTGCTTGACGTATGTAGTATATCCACCAGAACATATTATAAAGGGCGACAGAGACGTGGGTTAAACATAGGACTTAAACCTTGCCAATCAGGGTTGGATACCAGCATGTGACAAATATTTTTTCTGGCTTTCGACCGAGAAATTTCGATGTAGTTTCTTAATTAGACTCAGAAATACTAGGCTCAACAATAAGGGCTGGCCGCTTGCCCATGGCAAGTGAATTGCCATGTTGGGCAAGTAAACCTAGCAAATCTAGGCGAGCAGAAAAACAGAATTAAACAACTGAACTATTTTGAAATTGTTAAATAATTGTTAAAGCAATGTTTCATGCAAAAATGGCAGAAAATGCTGTTTGAAGCCTTTCAAATATGAAGATTTTCTGCTTTTCTCTTAATATCTTATGACTGACAAAACGGATATTTCAGATAGTCCGTCACTTTGGATTTTGCAAAACTAGGATGGACATTTTGTAAATGCTGCAGCCCAAGATCAAACTTGACAATTAACTTACGCCTTTGTTGTTATTTGATAATCGCTAATGAATAAAAATTGCATTCGGGCGAGTGGATTTAGAAGTAGATTTCTGACCCATGTGCCCGACCAAGCACATGAAAGAAAACATTAACACTGAAGTGATGAAAGGCTATTATTAATATATTGTAGAGCAGGATGAGAAATGTCACTGTTGCAAATCATGGTGAAATATGCTTCAAATGTAAAGTTCAATAATCGTCTTGGTGAAAGAACCTATTCTGAATTCTTCTTCACCGGTGACCATAGTCTTTTCAGTAAAAAAAAGCTCACTGGGACAGATCATGGCACAAGTAACAGGGCGGTGTTCACTTTCAAGTCAAACAGGTAACCCTCACAGCTGAGAGGAGCAAGATGGGAGTTAATTAATGATGAGCAATGTTATCCACAGTTCAGGCAGTGTTTTTATTTGGGTCAGCCTCAAGTCTTGTGTGCTCCGTTCACCAAGTGTGGGTGCAAATATAGACCGGCCTCATCCCCTCTGTATGCGTCTAGTAATTGCATTCTAGAAATGCCAACATCTCGGCTGCCAACGAGCCCTCCTTGGGAGGTGCGATCACGCCTGTTGAGGCATATTATCTCAGAGGCAAGCTGTGAATGAGTACAGAAAACACTGAAGTCACTCGGAGTTTCTGGAACGTAACAATATGTTTCTACTGACTTACATACCATATTGTGTCGTATTAAATAACATTGTATTGAGTTAAGTTATGTCAGGAGTCATTTAATTATCATCTGTCTAGATTTCTAATTTGTGATTTGAGATGTGATGGTACAACTTCTGTCAGGACATGACCTGCAGTTGTAGAACATAGATTATAATCATAATGTTGGTGAAGGCAAGCACTTTATTTCTTACAAATTCTTCACAATAAAAGTCCTCTTTTATTTTGTTCACTAAAAGCTTTTATTTTGAAGCAGCATAATCAGGAAATGTTGGGTCATCATGACTACTATCAGCTGAAGTGACTCCCTAAAAACTTGGTATTTCGCCTTGTGTTACACAGTGTTGTGGGCCTGATGCGCCGTCTTTTCAACTCTCTCTGGGCCATCTCGTCACTCACCAACACCTACAGGAAACCTCACACCTGACCGTAACTTCAAACAGATGATGTAAAAAAATAAATAAAATCTTTTTGTAATCATCAATTTTCAGAGATGCACTTAGATTTTGACTCCTTGCACTGCTGCACGGCTGCAACCTCAGCTAACATTAGACTTCTCTGATTTTCAAATGACTTTTTCCTGACTGTAGATGAATTCTCAAATAGACCATCACAACATAATTCTGGAAAATATGTCTAAATCAGTGGTGTAGTAGTAAAAATAGGTATGTTTCCTCTCGTTGATTGCTACATCGTGCAAAACTATGCCCATCTGGGTGAATTAGGAAATCCCATCAGCTGAAAGCCGAGATTATTTTTAAAATTCAATTATACTCCCATGAACAAGACATAATGCCTCTTGATACCTGCAACAAATGTGTTCTGCAATCTGAAATTCCTTTTCACTGTTCTCTCTGGAGGGTTTACATGTGTGGATTGAAATATTTAAAAGGGGCTGGAAAAGAAAGAGCCACAATATGGCTCTTGACAGTTGACTGTAGGAGGCAGTGAACTAGATAAAAACATGCAGTAGCAACATTAAAAAAAAAAAAACTAACCCCAGGTGCAAAATGTAGAACTAAATTGCTTACAGAGCTGACAATTTTATAACCAACCAGCATTTTAAAGCACTTCTGCAAACGCTGCTGCAAACCTGTCCAGTTTAATTGCGGTAGCATGCTGCAATATATTTTTACTTCTCTGTCATGGTATCATTATAGTATTGAGTTTCACATGTTTAACTTGGTACTAAAGGTTTTGAAGTCAGACTTCTGGTTTTGTGACAACAACTGCAACCCTAGCTGAACTACACACAGCGAATCTGTACCGTGTCCAGCCGCCCGTCTGCATGTCACCGCACACTCAAAGAACAAGCCACCAACAAGAACGCTTTGTAAAGTGGCTGCCTGCGCACTGGCGAAGCTCTCCAGGGTTAGTGGGGACATATGTTCTCGATAGACCTGTGTCGTCAGTCCTTCCCAATACAAGCGCCAGTTGACAGCATGATGGAGAGTGGTGGAGGACTCACACAAAGGTGGTTCTGTGCACGTGCGGGGCCATGTTTTTGTCCAGACTGGAATCCAAACACGCCCACCGATCCCTACTTAGCTGCCTGACCTTTCTGTTTACCATCTGAAGAAAATGGTGAAATTGTAGCCTTGAAGCCCCGCGGAAAGATGCCATCACTGTGTCAAAGACCAGACACACAATAGCACAGACCTTTATGAGTAGCCTGACTTACTTTAATTTGATTTATAAATGACAGAGAGTTGTGATCAGTTATCTTCATTTGCTTTTAGGGAGACGATGATTAGATTTTTGCCTTTGTGTTTTTTTCATTTTGTAGGCTACATCATGCCATGTCTTGTGTTGACAGTTTTAGTCAACACAAGACAATCATAATCCTGAAAAAAAGATATAAAGCACATTAGAATAACGTAATAGTGGCTTATTTTAAAATGAGTCTTTCCACCCTATTTATTAGACTCTGTTGTATACCATATCAGAAAAATACTGGACCTCAAATTCAAAAGGATTGCTGTGACACATATTAATTTAATCAGCATGTCAACCCTTTCCCTGAACTGAACTAAAAAAAAAATTGACTTAAAGCTTAAAATGGTTATGACCTGGATTAATTTTACTGAAGTAATATACAGGTGAGATAATCACTGCTATGATAAGCCAGTGCCAGTTTGCAGAGCTTATAGGGAAGCACAGTGTTGCGTCTGCTTGAAATGCTCCCACACTTTAGATGATTGCCGTGTGTTTGTAATCGATGGCGCTGATTTTGACGACAAATCGCCTCAGCCCTACAACATGTACATACATTCGCTTTGCTTTGCACTGGTGTCGGTTCAGGGCCTTTCTCAATTGGAAGAAATGAAGGATAAAACAGACTAAATAGGTCAAATCATAAAGTCACCTGTCCAAACAGCCAGTCAGATAATATTCTGTCATTAGTCTGTAGACTGCCAGTATGGGGCTGGCAGAAAAAGCTATAGGCATTGGTTGCCCCTTAAATGCTCAAAGGACTGGCTGCTTGTTGTGTCAGATCCCTAAAATGACAAGTGAAGCAATCAGCATGTTGCATTTATGCTGTGTATGTCATGGCATTTTTTTTTTTTTTGCTGTATGATAGCAGTCGTTTAACACCGGGGAATATGCAGACATGTCTGGCTGTTGTGCGCCACAGGTTGCATTTGTGGGGAATAGCTTGTATACAGCCGAGCATGCACCCATAGCACCCCGTCTTCCAGATCCTTTCAGCCTCCTCCATTGTTCCGTCTCTGCTATGCTCCAAAGCTGATTACAGCGCCTTCTCTAATGAAAGCTAATCCTGTGTCACGGCATTGTGGAGGAGGAGGAGGAGGAGGAGGGGTGGGGAGTGGGGGGCAGGCCTCAGCACGGCAAAGCTAGCAGGGGATGTCTTCTTCAGGGCCTGTCAGAGTGGCTTTCAGAGGAAATGCCAGAGAGTGTTAACGTCTCCACAAACCTGGAAACCTGTGAGGTGTTTTACATTGAGACGGAGCTTTTTGGTGCTGGCTTGTTGGCCCTTAACACCTTAAACACGGGACTGTCTGAACTTGTAATGGCCTGTAATAATTCACTTTAACTGTGTTCAGCCCGGCCGTTCATCATAGCTTCTTAGTGGTTGAACCTGACTTGTCTAAATTACTTCAGTCTTGGTAGAGTTTGCTCATCTATTCCACTTTAGATCTCTCTGACCTCTACCTTTTACCACTGGGTAACCCTTTCTTTTGAACACCTTAATCTAATTTCACAGAAATATTTAGGCTATGGAGCCCAGTACAGGACAGTAAATTGAGGTCAATCAAGATGGTTCATTGGAAAAATGTCTTTAGCCAAAGACAAGCCATCGTAAGTGTCAAGATGACCTGTACTGAAAGTCGGACGAATCGCACTTTTGTGTCCATGGAATAAAAATGCAGTCCCATCCTATTTGCAATCATTTGAATTTGCCAAACTCTTCAGGTGTCATGGATTAATTAAGCCCCTTTTACATTGGACAAAAAAACCCACAAACACCTGCTAACATCTGGCTTTTTTCTTCAGTGGGAAAGGGCACAATCTGTATTCAGTTCTGGGTCAAATTACTCTGCAGGCTATTTTCACCCCTTTTTGGTGGAAGCAATGGAGGCTTGTCGCCTCTTTTGCTTCTTTTCATGTATGTGCTGCGTGGTTTGACTCAGTGCTGCAGCCTAGTCGGTATAGAAATTGTGGTTGTCTAGACATTATGATGAAAATTGGACGTGCTAATCGTGAGGCCAGGGGTGGCAGTGGCACTGAAACTTAAATCCTGCTATGACAGAGTGAATTTATAGATTTATTTAATTAAATCACTGGATCTTATATTGATATTGACAAAGAAACTGTCTGTTGGCCAAGATGTAAATCGGTCACATGATGGCTAAAACCACATCTGCTTAGTAAGGTCAGTATTGGCACCAAAGCAAAAAGCATGTTACTAAAATCCACCAATCCAATGTGGTGGATTTTTAGTATTTTTGCTTTTGCTTGCAGTATATCATTCTACACTAAGATTCATTACTGGAGACAATAATGGGACACTCCACTGTTTACCGTACCAAAAAAACTGGCTTGCCTGCTCTGTGAACGAGAAGAGGCCAGCATTTGTATCTATTTATTTATAAATCAGTTTTACAAAAGCTACAACTAATCTCCCAGCCCTGCTATCTTGGAATGCTGGTTGCTACTGTAACTGTTCATAGATATGGCTTACCCTGTAGGACCTAAAAATTCATACAGAGTTACTGTGCTCCACATTCCTACAGTTTTCTTCAGAAAAAAATTGAGATATCCTCATAAATTCTGCAGAGACAATTCTATGGTTTGATCCCTAATTTTATTGATTTTAATTGCTATTGTTTTTGTTTGTTATAGCTGTGTATTATTCCTTTATTCCTCCTCTACCTCAGAGCTTTCTTGATAATTTTAGTTGTGTCCTTTTTTGTATGTCTGTTCCTCGGTACCACTGAAAATGAACGTTCTCCCTCAATGTGTTTTCTGAGGATTTGAGTTAGTAAATTCTGATGATGAGATTAGGATGTTTTTACAGGGATAGACGCTAATAGTATTAAGCACCAAGCCCCTAAATTTGTTGGCCAAAGTACATTTTTGGTAGCCAAAATTGAACCTCATCTAAAAACAATACGGAAAAGTTAATGTTAATGTTGAACCCTGCTTTTATAATTATGTACTGTCCTGTAAGTACTGAGGCAATATGACGAAATGCTTAAATATTTACATGGTTTTCTTCCATATACCAGACTCACTGATTGAATCTTACATCGCTTTGTGAAATAAAAAACACTTTGTTGCTGAGTGTCCTTGTCAGCAGAAACACAGACCCTATAGATTCCATCAGAAGTTTAATACTGCCCTTTTTGCCATGAGAGGAAGTGATAGCTCTTTGATGGTGTCAATATTTAATACGACTTTCTCGACAGCGAACTGACTTGACTGTCTGTCGTCAGGACACGGCTAATAATTTGCTGTAGACTACAAGCTGTGTGAGGATGGTAAATCTGCAGGGAATGGATCGTCGCTGATAGACTGACAGGTGCTTATTCCCCAGTACACTTATTTTCTTGCCCCCATCTTGACTCTTGATGCATTTTTATCTCGTTGACTGATCTTTCACTCTCCCTGACTCATTCACCTCCCCCACTCTGGCTCCACATCCACTGTAGTCATTTGCCAGCCGTGATCCAGGTCCCTGGCGGTCTCTCACTCCGTCATTGATCCGCTGCTACATTGATGGCTCGCGCAACCACCACCACCACCACTAGAAAACCAGCGCAGGGGACAGCCCCTTAGAAAATGCCCCTCTGCTGCAGCATCCGCCGCCTACTCCCCATCTATCCATCCTTACATACATACATTCATCCATCCCTCCGTTCACCCACGCCAGCCTCCCACGCTTCAGCCCTAACCTCACTAATTAATCAGGGACTTAGTCAGAGTGCCGTCTGAGCAGCGGTGCATTTTGATCACCTGCTGCTTCTGCTGCTGCTAACTCTTTCTGCATTTCTCATCTAGAATCTGCAGCAGCAGGATTAACGTTTGCTTGTCACTCACTCGCACACTGCTGTTGCCCAGGTCTCTAAAACTCTGCTAAGGGCTATTTTCTGTCAGAGCTCGATGGTCTTTGATAACCCTGACAGCCATAGCAGCATTGAACGCAGGGTTTTGGGTGTACCGTTGGCTTGTTTAGTATATGACCTGTCTGTCTTAATAATGAGGATCCCTAGATGGCTGTCATTGACGGGAACCTCTGTGCAAACGGTCACGCATGTTATTGCAGACAACAGCTGTCAGATGCACCATCACACCCCCTTTTGTTTGTGTTCACCACACTCATGCTGTTATTTGCATGTAACGGTGGAATACGGACGATAAGGTTTCTGCTCAGATTTCCAGCCTTGGATCAAGCCGGTGCAGAATGTAACACGCTGCCGGCGACTCATTTTTAAGCCAATATTTTGATGGATGGAAGATTAAGACTGGGACTCTACAGCTCTGTTTCCCTGGCAACCCCTTTTACTCACTTTTATCGAATATCTCTCCTGTTTGTTGATGCAATGTAAAAGCTTATATCACTGCTGCAGCAGATGATGATGGCCACCAACTCTTTAAAGTACAGTAATAGTCCGCTGGTAGCGTTTAATGAAAGTTATGGCCATTAGAGCTACAATTAGTTATGACATTAACCACAGGCCATTGACTAGTGTAGTGAAAATGTGCAGTCAGAGAAATACATTTATATATTTCTTTAAAGCTTGCTATGTTTATGTGTGCATTACAAACAGTGCAAACACATATTTTTAGTTTTCTCACTTGGGAAATAATTAAAGGAGCAGTGTGTAGGATTTACGGGGGACTGGCAGAATATGGCAGAAATAGAATATGATATTCATGAGTATGTTTTCATCAGTGTATAATCACTTGAAAAATAAGGATTGTTGTGTTTTTGTTACCTTAGAATGAGCTGTTTATATTTACAGAGGGCGCTGTCCCTCTTCTATGGCCACTGTGTTGTACTTCCATGTTTCTACAGTGGCCCAGAATTGACAAACCAAGCACACTGATAGGGAGTTTCAAATTTTTGGCAAGTTTTCTGCAACCGTTTGTTGGCACATGGAAGAGGAGGGTGAGTGGTGGTGTTTGCAATAGATTCTGCTGAATTCTACACACTACTCCTTTAAATGTAAATAGTTAAAAGGAAATTCTACATTTTTCAGTCAGTGTTGATGGTAAATGTTGTCAGTTGAAGCAATAAATTCTTCAATGTGTGCTATATTGACCAAGAAAACTTTCCTGCTCACGGAACTGTGCCTACATGTACCAGGATGCATTGCGTGCAAGCTTGTCACTCCCATGTTGCCATGTTATTACCACCATAGCCTATTGCTGTTACTTTGTTTTTTGTAGTCTTTTTTTGTAGTGTTATGGTAGGGCTACTCAATTAATCAAATGTGTGTAATGTGCAATTTTCAAATCGCAGGAGGTGCAATATTTGATATAGGCAAAATGTCAAAAAAAAATTAAATTAAAAACATCTGGTACAGATTTATACAAAAAAATCATAGCATAGTCACTTTAACATGAATAATGCAGCCCTAGTGTTAGGCGACAAAAATATTCATCTAGCATGTCCCCTGGCTGCCCAGAGGCAAAGACCACAAAGTTGAAATAGCCGTAGTCCTTCCTTAACACCGATCGCATTAATGTGACATCACTGTGACATCACTGGATACAGGAAGAACAGCAGGTTTGGCAGCAGAAGAACTGCGTTCTCTATCAATATAACACGCACTGAAGAATTTATTGCTTCAGTTGACTACATGCATCATCGACACTGAATGGCCATCCGTATGAAAAGTGCCAAATTTTCCCTTTAAGTAATAGTACAGTCAGTGTATAAGTATAATAGACTTTGAATAAAGAGTAGCTTTAGACTGAAAAACTGAAAATTTGTGAGCATAGATTTACAGAAATAATATGTTTTTCTTTGCAAAATAAGTAGTGGGTTGTTAAAGATAACCGTTTTGCCAAATCCTGAAATGTACCCACACAAAAGTTTTGCTAAAATCAGAATAAAACACTTGTTATTTATCCAGAAACATGTATGGTTTATTTTTCAGTGCATCCAGAACTGACCAGCAAACAGAGCAAGCAGTGCTGAACAGCTGCTGCAGCTTCACATGTGTATAAGCAGGGTGTTTATCAAACAACAACAAATGCAGTTAAGGGGAAAAATTCCAGTAGTTTGAGGGTTCTTCTGTACTTAAACACAGTCTGGGTGTTTTTTTTTTCCTCCCTGACTACTGCTACAATAAATTGAACTGGCTTGCTATTAATTTGAGGGAATGAATTGAGTAATTTGAAGGCACAATTTGTAATTTTAGGGCATGAATTATTAATTACAGGGAGCAAATTAAGTAGTACAAGTTATTGTACTATTGCAAATTATTAATTTGAGGGAAGGGTAATGTGTGTGCACAAATGATTAAATATGTTATCCTTAATACCTGCTGGGCTCTGTAGCATTACTCGCCTTCATGGCACGATATCTGTCTTTGATACGGGCCCCCTGAGTCTTTGTTGACAGTTCTGCTCAGTCGCCTTTTGCATGTTTATTTCCTCTGATGCAGCAAAGGTTTCTTTTTCCTCTGTCTGTTTTCACTCTCTTCATCTCTGTCTGTCTCTGGGAAGGTGAGTGCTGTTGGCTCCGCTTCTCCTTCCTGTCTCAACCACAGAGGTAACCACTCCATTTCCATACTGCGCACACGTACAGTATGCTGTATATTCGGCAGACTCAAAAGCACTGAGCTTCAAAGCTAAGCTCTGCTAAGCGTTTCGTTCAGGGCCAGCTTCTATCCCCGCTAATGCATGGTAAAGAGGTTCACGCCAATTTCTAAGTGACCTTTTCAACGTTAGCCCTAAAGCCTGCCAGCATTTTTTTATTTTTTTTTATTTTTTTGAATCTCTGGTTTGTCCTCGGTTGCCAGATGGTAGGCATATATGTTCTATAGCTTGACTTCCATTTTGATAAATCTTCACATGACATAATATCGGAAAACTGGAGTACTTTCCCTCTTTGCTGTACTGGGGCACACTGCAGAGAGCAGGTGTATGGGTTCAGCTGCGCTCCTGCATCAGCTCAGTGGAAGAGTCCACTTTGTTATTTAGGGTAGGGTAATCATTTCTAATTTTTTCTTATTTTCTTTTTTAACCCCTCATTTTTCTCCTTATTTTAAATTCAGGTTTCCTTATTCAACAAATGGCTCTGCGAGGCAAAACAATGTAAAATGAGGCACAGCTACTGCCATTTCTACCCTATCGATTTATTGTTCACTAATATATTTTTAATTGGTTGAATCATTAACAGCCATTAATGATTTACCATAACATCCCTACTGTTAACGCTTACTTTTGCACAATTATCCAACAATTTAAAACTACTTCAGGGAACTTTTGTATTTTGTTGATTGTGGAGGCCCCTGTGGACAAAAGTGGTAGTGTTTCTACCGCCATTAACAACAAAATATTACATCAAAAATAAAATTCTACCAAAAGAACTCAAGAATAATCTCCTGCTTCTTTTCACCTGGCTAACGTAACCATGCCTGGAAAAATGCAAACACAGACTCCTCCAGTCTGCATGCCAAAAATCAGACGGAGAATCAGACCTGGTGGTAGGCATTAAGAATAACTATGTACAAATTGCTGATTTTCTTGGTGATGGTCTTGTTTTCTCATGTTGGTCATATAGAGGCGTCAGTATAAAATTCATAACCAGTTAAGAACTCCCCGTAGTACTGCTCATTCAGTGTAGGATCATTTTAAAAGGGCTACCGAAATGCCAAATTTTACTCCTTGTTTTCATGTGCAGTTCTTTTTACTCATTCAGACCAGTTGTTTTCTCAGTAGACTTACTAAAAGGGAAAAGGGTTTCTCTTTTCTCTTTTATGATTTCTTTGCTAAAGAAAATCTTTAGAAAAAAATAAAATAAAGGTGGCATCTACATATTGATTTAGATATTATAATACAAGATTTCTACTGTAGGCGTCATTTTTTGCAACAAGAATTTATATTGTATTAATTGTGTGTAAGAAATGCATTATTCCCGTGGAGGGCTGACTTGTGAATTATTGATTGACAGTGTTATGGGTTTTCTAGCTGGCTTGTAGAGGGAGGAGGAGATGTGGTAGAACTGAGATGCCACTTTCAGACCTGACATATAGACATCATGCTGGTGTATCTACTCAGTGTGTGAGGTAGCTCGAATTGCAAATAATTTATCACTGCGTGAATATAATGCGTTATATGGTTCAGCTGCTGCAGCTCTTTTGTTGTCAGCCAAGATAGCTATATCTTCTGCATTATGCATGTCAGGTAATCAGCTTCCGAACGGACTGTGGTAGTGTAATAATGAAGCAATGAAACTGCTGCCAGATGACATTTGAAGTTGAGGTGCTTTCTGATGTACAGTACGTCCTTTGTTTCCTGCCGCCTACAGACACCCGTGCGCTCCGTTCATCCTGGACTCCTAAACATATCCCGTTCTAATTGAATGTCGTTATGTCATTTAATTAACAAACCCCGGCTATCAGTGGAGAGTGACTTGCACACTCTTTGGTGCCCTGTTCAACACTTGGCAGTCCTCTGCGCATACACCACACGCCGTGGATGCTCCATCACTAAAAGGCTTCCAGCTGGGAAAAAGTCTTGGTGTGATTTAGGTTTTTTTTTTTTTCATTCCTGCACTGCCAATAGCAGATTCATCTCATGCATATAGTGCAGCTACATTACACTGAATCATAATCCCACAATGTGAAAGTGGGTGTATTTCTTCTTGTTGTCATGTGTTGCCTTCTGCAAACAAAAGCCCTTTTTAAACAGAGATCCCGCAATACTGCTGTTAAAAAAAAGCCCTGTCATTATGCCGGCTTTGCTGCCTTCAGTGTATGATTTACATAGCATGACCACATTTCGGATAAAAGCAAAAGAGGAGGAGGAGCATGGCAGTTATTCCTGTACTCTTAACCGTATTACTAGGACATATTTCATATAGTACAGAGGTGTTTTAAGAACATTTAATGTGCAAAACTGGAATTATAAATAGAAAAAAATATATACAAAACCCTTTTTCCAAGTATATCAAGTATTATTCCCTCTTGTAACCGCTGTATTCCAGCATAATTTGCAGATTATTGTTTGTCTGCTTGTGGATAAACTTTTTAAAATCCAAACCATGTCCACGAGCTTCCTTCATATTAAAAAGGAATGATAATGAGGAAGATGCACCAGTCTTTTTTACCAACTCCTCCTCTTCTTCGTTACGAAAGAGCTAAAACACAATCTGTCTATATGTAGTCTATTTAGCTTAGTTTGCCACGTATCTTAAAATTTGGCAAAGCTTCAGCGTTATTGATTATGTACTTTATTATTATGCTGCACCCTCTCCCCTGCTCTCTGTGTCGGGGCAGCTCCTCCAAATAAACACCAACCGAGTCAAGTCACCATAGAGGCCATGGAGGAGACGGTGAAGTGAACAAAGTGAAAATAACTAAAAAAGGAAAGAAAGCAATATTTGAATCTGCTTGGTTTGCAGTCTCTCATTCACAGCTGCAAAGTTTTATACAAGCACTCTCATGGTTAGCCCAGTGTAGTCAAAGTTCATACCACAGGGCAGATTCATACCAGTGTTTTTTCTACACCTTTGAGACCTTCCACCGCTGCGCTGCATGCTAGTCCACTTTTGTTGTACGAAGCAGGCCCCAGCGGCCAGGGTGCCACTTTTCTTGACCTGCAAAATGTCCCAGAAGTAGACGCAAAACCCACCACAAATGTAGCGTCTGCCGTTGTTTTCCGTCTCTTTCAGGTTGGGTGTCTTGCACCTGCGTAGGAGTCGCAGGGGGGCCCTTTTACATGTCTGTGCCAAGGGGTCCGTTGTGTTATAATAATCCGTCTATGGTCTTACCTGGCACCGGTATTTACCTGCCTTTTGATCAGATAGTGAGTTTCCACTTGAGAGATCCGCACAGAGATCTTGCCTGTACCACCAGCCGCTCACTTTGCCTGAGGATAAAAAGCACAGCACAGCAGCATCATTCGAAAAAGGCAAATGGATCAAGGGAATAGTCACTGCTGTTTTGTGCGGGTAAGGAAGCAAAGTTACAGATCAGTATCAGGCTTTAGATCTGACACTGCGCTGCCTTTTGCATAATAACGTCTGACCACGCAGTCAAATTACTTCTGGTATTCTATGCTTTGTATGAACTGACCTTTGTTGCACTCGCGCATAGTTGTGAAGTCTTTGTTCTGCCTCAGCTCCCTGTTGGTCATGCTGAGATTTCCACTGGTCATGCTGAGTCTTAGGGGAGGAAAATTGCTGGTGTGGTGGCTTGTCTGGTGGAAGGGGGCGGTAGGGCTTGACGTGGGCAGTGACAACCCGAGTCTCGCCCACGCTCCACGAGGGCTCCCGCTGCATCATGCACTGTCAACAATTTCTTGGGGATCAATTGGGCATCTGATGGAAAGACGAAGATGAAAAGGTTTCTTTGACCCGGAATTGTGAGAACGTATCGCAAGTTGTTTCTCTTCTCGCCAAGCAGTCTGCTGTATCTGTGCAGTTTTAAAGGAATTCATTTGTTTTATCGATGCCCACTCATTGGACTCGATCCCATCCCAACTTTGGACAGTGCTGACTGAACACAGAGGCAGTTATTAGCAGATAACTCGCTCCTCATGAACGTCTGGCTCAGCCTCAGTCAATGTTTGCTATAGGTATTGCTGTGCAGTTGATGAAAATAAACTGGCACCATGGCTGTCAGTAGTGTGGCACCAGTTAGACATCGATCGGCTCACCATATTGTGTGAGTGGAGTTGTACGTTATCAATAAAAGCTCTAACAATTTCAAGTCAGTGTGTTTTTTTTATAGCTACAAAGTGTGGAGTCGTGTTTTGTAGTCTGGAACTTTTCTGAATTCCAGAAATCTCACCTGAATACCAGCGAATGTGACTGTACTCGAGCTGCTACTTTTAATTGATTAATTGCCAACTATTAAATTAACCGCAGACTATTTTGACAATTGAAACATGTCCGAATTTTTAGATTCGAGCTTTTTATGTGTGAATATTTTCTGGTTTCTTGAGCCCTCTATGACTGTAAACTGAATATCTTTTCGTTGTGGACAAAACAAGACATTTGAGGACATTTACGGACCAAACAACTAATCGATATATATCAAGAAAATCATTGACAGATTAGTTGACAATGAAAGTTAGTTGCAGCCCTAGATGAAATAGTCTTAGAAATACAAGCACTGACTATAACTATAAAGGGTTTTTCAGCTTGTCCACACAGGAGAACCCTTTTTGTTCCTGACAAAAACCTTTTATATCTTTTCTATCCCAAAGGTTTTATCTAGAACCCACCCAGGGGGTTCCACAGAGAATCTTTCTATGTTATGGTACGAAGAACCTTTGAGGAAAAAAGTTCTCTCTCTCACACAATCCTTGAACAGCATTTTCAAAAAGTTTTTTTTTTTTTTTGATGAAATGGGATCTTAAAGAAAGCATTCTTGAGGGGCAAATGGTTCCTTAGCCCTTCAAGAAGAACCTTTGTGGAACTCTTATTTCAAAGAGTGAACAGTTGTTTGTTCTGTATTTCTAATATGAGGTGCAGCACACACACAACGTTCAGACAGGCCAGGATGGAAGATGATATAGAGGAACTGTAGACATCTTAGCTGCCAGTTGAGGCCAAACTCACGGTTGCACTCCGTGTTCTCCACTAAATGATGCCAAGGGGTTGCTCGGTGAGCTCTGCAACAGCCTGTCTCACTTTCTCCAATTAAGCTGATCTGTCCAGCGCCGTATGACTGCACACCTCCCGCTGTCTCATTCCTCAGAGAGATCACATTAGCTCTGAACTACACCAACCTGAACATTTCAAGCTGCCTGTTTTCCCACTGCTTCTCAGCAGTTTCTGATGCACCGCACCCCGAGTGGTGCAGATCTCTCAAGAATCACACCTGAATGTCGGCCGCTATTCTCCGGGATAATTATTCTGCTCACGAATGTTGCATGGACAAAGGCGGCGGCCGGGGTTGATCTAAAGCTTTGCCAGTTCAAGATCTGAGACTCTGCACTAATTCAGTGAAGAAGGAAATCATTAAATGTTGCTATAAACCTCGCTGACCAGCACCAGATAGTATACTTTTATTAGATCAACTTTAAAGTTTATTTAGCACGCCCTCCAGACATTCAGAGGTTTAGCGGTCTATTAGGCTTTAAACCTAATGGCTGATGGATGGCTTTAATTTGTATCTTGGAAATTACAATGCTAATCTGAGACAAATTACCAGGGAAAGTTAAATCAGACTCCAGACTTTTCTTTTCCTTTCTTTTTCATCCTCTCTTACCCTCTCATCATTTCTCTCTCATGCTAGATTCGAGGCTGCAGTGCAATTTCCCGGTTACATAACAGCAGGGAACAGAGAAATGGTGAAATTAATGAAGGCAAAAGCAAGCGGCTAATGGAGACCATTTTTGAGTCATACTTGGGTTTCAGGCAGATAGCCTCGGGTCAGTTTCTGCTCTCACAGCTATAGCGCTCTGTATGAAATGATAGATGCACAGGGTTATTCGCAACAAACTCGGTTGCTGTGTGGTGATGTTCTGATACTCGTCTTCAGGGTGGAGAAGGGTTGAGACTTTCCAATTTATCCTATTTGACTGTCAGTGGCTCATATTTGAATGGCTAATTACAGCAGTGACTAATATTTTCTCACTCAAATAACAAAAGTTTGATAATTTATCTCCCTTCCTTCCGTAACTGAGCTGTTAATCCACGTTCTGCTTTTTCCTTTTCTCACGACTATAATTTTTGTCACGGGGGTAACGCCTTTTTCTTTACAGTGTAGAACCTACCATTACAATGTGCCATGTAATGTTTTGGCAGGGGTGGATGTTACTCCTGTTAATAAGAGGGCTGTTAGAAATTCCACAAGGGGAAAGTTCACAGTGTTTCCATTGTCAGGACTGTAGGAAATGGAGGGATGATGTGTTGAAAGGTTGCCAGTGCGCCAACAACCACAGCTTTCACGCCGGTTATTTCTATTAAATAATAATGTTATTCTTCAGCGTTTGAATTTTAAGATGTGTTATGTTTTGTCACTTCAGTGGGAGCAGATGTGGCTCGGTCGATATCCACGGCTGCACCGATGGTACTGTAGCCGTACTGTTTGTGGGAACATCAATCTTCTGCAGATTTGTTCAATGTAGCAGATACTGTTTGAGTGACAGGGATTGTTCTTCACAGAAAAATATGGGATTTTCCCGTGCATCTTCTTCGCATAACACAATGGTGTTACTTACAATTCTTTCTAAGCATGCGTCAGCTATGAGGGTCTTCTACAAGCAGGGCGGGGTCACATTATTTTCAGATGTAGTTAGTCATGCAAATTAGTAAAGTAATCCTTTGGATGGCAAACATGAAGTCTAATTTGAATACTTTCAGATTATTAAGATATTTGAAATATTGCACCTTATACTAAAAAAAATGGATGCTGCCACAACAATTTGAGTTCCATTAATAAACATCCTATGAATTGTTCACAATAAAAGTCCATTGTTACTTTGTTATCTAAAAACTTTTATTATGAAGGAGCAACATCAGGAAAATGTTTTCATCAGTAGCAACTTAACATGACTCCTACACAAATGGAAGCAAATAAAGCAGATACTTGACAGCACAAACAGTGACAAAGGAGAGAAACTAAAATTCAAACCTCAGAGATTCAGCTAGAAGCTACAAAAGTACAGAGAGCTGAACACATAGACACTGTTAAAAATATATATGAGTTTATATATATAATGAGTTTAGCTACATTTTAAACCCCCAAATGTATAAGAAGCCCCTTATGCCAGACTGCTTTTCATGAGTTAATAGAGCACTGGCTGTGAAAAAATATTGGCTATTTTAAAACAAATAAATAATATAAGTTGCTGTATTTTACAAACTTAATCAAAAAGTTGGACTTAATAATGTGAGTATATTCTAATTACATATCTTCAAATGGAATTTGGAATTACAAGTTGCTAATTTTTTGTAATCTGATTACATAACCCTGTTCACATGTAATTCGTTACTACCCAACCCTGTCCACCAACTACCTTTCCACACAAACAAAGTAAAAAAAAATTCCAAGAGAGTTGAGAATAACTTGGTTTAGTCTCATAAAGTTCAGCTTCAAGGGCAGCGTGGTTGTGGGAAGACTGCCTAGGGAGTTTACCTGTCATTGCAGGAATGCTTAATTGGCTAACGGGCAAACGAAAATACTGTAAGCACCGCGCCCTCTGCCCTTATCTGACAGTAACACAGAAGTTTATTATGACAGCTAGCTAAAATCAATACGCCTTTATATTCAGTCATTCACACCAGTCATCCAAGGAATATCTGTGACATAATCACATTGCAGGTTCCACACTGAGCTGTCATGTTTAAAGCACAGACACGTCTGTCTGGTCAGGCAGAAAATGCCACCAAACAGGTTCATGATAGTTCACACGAATGTTCACACTGTACAGTACGTCTGCAGCATCTCGGGGGACGGTGTGGTGTCGTCGTTCGAGGCAAAAACCCCAAGGCCCTGGCCTCAGGCTAGAGTTGCACAGCAGGTGCTCGGGGGAGGCCAACCTGGGGCCCTCGGTAACTCTATCTCAGATGAGGATTTCTGAATGCCCCAGATACCTTAATGGAGACACCAGGCTGATATTGTTTTAAAAGATTGTGATAATAGTTTATAATTTATAGTTTATTTTTGCGCAATTTAAAACACACAAAAAAGGCAAGAAAAAAAATAGGCAAAAGACTTAGAGGGCTTATTTGAAGCCTCCACCTAATAAAAATTTAGGTCATTAAGAACTCAAAAGTACAGAAAAATACAGAAGAATACATAAAATAATGAGTGATAGCAAACTACTAGTAACAAGATAACATATAGATAACACTTTGTAATAACCATTATTAATAAATGTCAAATTAAATTATAGCACGACTGACTAATAATTAGTAAAGATAATTATCATCTCATTGTTTAACACTGAAACACATTTTAACTTAAGTTGAATTGTTACATTATTATTTGTTTGTGTTTTATAACATAATATATGTTGTATCACAGCTGATAAGAAACAATCACTATTCAGTTCTATTAAATGAGTAAATTAACAATTTATTGTTGCACACATTGTAACATATTATGTAGTATATTCAGTATTTGTTAATGACCAGATAATTGTAACCACTTTGTTAAGCGTTAATAATTAATTTGTAAAC
>JAJHUR010081727.1:0-13898 GCA_027495735.1 Lutjanus campechanus | reverse complement strand
GTTAAATCTATATATATATAACTATTGTTTTTATATTTGTTTGCTATTTTTTATTGTCTTTTAAATGCAATTTCTGTAATGTTTTAGCTATTGCGTGCTTTTGCCTTTTGTTTTTATTGTCTTTTAAAACCAATTTTAATGGTCTCTTAAGGTGTAAGGCACTGCAGCTGTGTGTGTCAGCTCACTGTGGAAGAACGTGCACCTGGTACTGGATTAATACTGTAAAAAAAAAAAGGATAAAAGGATATTAAAAGCATTGCAAATATTATTTAGCAATATATAGCAATATTTTTGACAACACTAGTCTAAATACTGTTATATCAATAAACTTGTCTTGCCTTGACATGGAACTATAACAAATAAAAATTCTATAACATACAAATCAACTAAATAAATGAATGATTGATGCATAAACATTAAAGGTGCAGAGTGTGAATATCTTTCTCTGTCTTCCTCTACAGATGCGATGGCCAATCCTTCTCCAGCAAAGAGCATGGGTGACCCTGGAATCACCCCACTGTCTCCTTCACACACTCAGGTGATTCACTTCTCTTATAGACAATGACTCACATCTGTACCTGTTGTTACTCTGTACCTGCTGGACTTTCTTGGTGTATGTTATCAGTCGTTCTTGAGAAGTGGGACAAACCGGATTTTGAGAGGTTTTTGATTTTCCCTCTTCAATGATGCTGGAAAATATATTTTTAAAGATCAAACTCTTGGTTATTAAACTTTGTAACAGGCCAACCTCCTGGTGATTAAACTTTTTATTAAATGTAGACGTCAACTCTGTCAGATGGAAAATCTGATAGAGTTGACGTCTTACAGAGTCGACAAAATGTTCCATTTTTTCATTTCACAGCATAGTTATAGTGAGCAGCCATTTTATTTTTTAGTGTCTCAGAGTTTTCTTAATGCGAATCAAAATACACATTTTAAACCATAATTCTTATTTAGCTTTGATTTAGAAGGACTACAGAGTCGACATGTTATGGTTGAGACACATCTGATAGCAATATTATTTCATGAATTTTTCTAAAAATATAAATTTTACCAGTGCTTGAGCAGTATTCCTGCCTTTTTTAAACCAGGAAGTGAGACAGGGGTCCTTAGGGTTTAGCTAACCCTTTTTATGCCTGATTAAATCAGGTTTTTGTAAAAATCTGACAGAGTTGATGGAAATCTGGAAACTTTTTATATATATACTGTATATATAAATAGATTTTTCATATAGCACATTTTTACCCCTATGTTATCAATAGGTATTGTTAGTTTTAGATTTTGAAGTCTTTTGACACATTTCTAAATTGTGTGAATTCGTGTCTGGAACAAGGCTGTTTTCTGGTACAGAGCAAGTTTAGAAATTTAAAAAATTAAAGCAAACCAGAACGTTTCATAAATTATATGTATTTCTTAGATATAAATCCTTAAAGAATGCATTTTCACCAAAAAAATTGAATTAGAGTGTTGGTATAAATAAGTATTTTTTTGGTCTGATTTGCCCTAATTATCAGGAATAGGTGATAAACTACAGCACATGTATAATCTGCTCATGTAGTACTTGTTCTCCTGTCAACATAGTATTCCTCCACATCATTCTGTTCATCTGTTCAGATACTGGTTTACTGCAACATCAGTCTTTGGACAGTCACATAATATTATTATGATATATGATCTATACAGCAGGAGAAATTGCTTTTCTTCCAGACTGCTGTAAACAAACTGAATCTGTTCACTGTTTCCTCTTCCTCACTCGTGTATGTTACATAACTGTGTTGGAGGACCTTAGCAGGAGGAGCAGACTGGGTCACTGCAGCAGGAAGCAGTGACAGAACCAGGCCTGGGTCCAGGACAAAATGACAGGGGGTGCATCTGAAATTAGTGGCTAGTAGCTGCAGGGCGGGCCAGTAACAGCAATGAAAAAGTGTGTGTGTGTGTGTTATGGAGCTGAGTGTGGATCCTGATGAACAGATTATGTTAGAACCAGGGCTGCAGCTAACTAATATTTTTATTGTTGATTAATCTGTCAGTTATTTCCCCGATTTATCAATTATTTGTTTGGTTTATACATGATCAGAAAATGAAAAATTTTGATCAGTGTTTTGAAAGCTCGAGATGACGTCCTCAAATGTCTTGTCATGTTCACAACCCAAAGATATTAAGTTTACTGTCATAAAGGAGTGAAGAAATCAGAAAATATTCAAATTTAAGAAGCTGGAATTATGATTTCTTTTTTCTTTAACAAATTATTCAAGCTGATGAATTGGCTCACTGTGCACACTGTGTTTAATGTCATTAATCATCTGAAAACAACACCAGGCTGCTGCAGTATAACAGTACACACCTCTACACACACTGGTCCAGTTAGAACTCCATATTCTGCTTTTTTTATGAGGGATACATTGGATTACCAGGCTTATAGCAAAATTAACCTGTGTTTTAACCTTGTAGCACATCACAGTGCAAACACTGTAGTGTAACATTAACGACTAAACTGTGTGACTGTGTCCGAGGTGAGATACATCAGAATTAGTGTTAAAATAGCGTCAGACTAGGGCTGCTCAGTATGGTAAAAAGTCAGACTACTGTGACTGAAATTGCAAATGCAAACAGTGATACAATTAGTGCGAATGATTATTTTAGCATTACAATTTTCAGTTTCTACCACTTCCTTTTCAAACTACTAAAATCATGATGATGTGATATTTGTTGGGGTCTGTAACAAACATGTTTTCTAACATCTGGAGAACAAGATTTTTAAGATTTTTAAACATCTGTGTAACACTACAGTACTTCATTATGATGCTGTTTTCTCATACATTTGACCTTTTTTGAAAAATTGTGATTTAGTTCTGGTTCTGTGATTTGGATATTGTACTTGGCCATATTGTGATTTTGATAATTGGGATTAATTGTGCAGCCCTGCACCAGTCCAATCTAATCATCACTAAATCAGTTTCTTTATTTTTTTTAAAAATTTGTGGTTATCATGCTAACTACTTGATGAAAGTCATACTTGATCTGTCTGTGGCTGCAGGTTTGTGGTGTGATTGGTTCAGCTGTTTCAGAGCTGTGAGACCAGTTTTGTGACTGGCTGAGAGAGTATTTAATAATCACGCTAGAGCTGCAACTAACTGTTGATTGTTTTCTCAATTGATTGATTAGTTTTCTGATCCATAAAATGCCAGAAAATGTTGATCAGTGTTTCCTAAAGCCCAAAGTGAGGTCTTCAAATGTCAAGTGTTTGTCTTCAATTCAAAAATATTCACTTTACTGTCATAGAGAAGAAAACTTTGACATTTTAGAAGCTAAAATCAGAGAATTTGGACATTTTTTCATTTTAAAAATAGTTGCCAATTAGTTTAATAATTGTAGCAGCTCTAGTCACCACACCTGCTGCTGCACATACATGAACCAAAATAGAAGGTGCACATGTAGACGCACAGTCCACACACTCTGAATATCCTCCCAAACAGACACATACACAGACAGCTGTGTGACCTACCATCTTGTGCTTGACATTTTTGATGCAAATTTCAACTGAGACCGCAAAATTATAACTGAGTGTGCAGTGCATGCTTTTAAACCTTTGCAGAACCGGGTCTGGATAGGACGCAGTCCACAAAATACAGACCAGCCACTCCTCTCTATCCAGCTCTCATTTAGAACATGATTATTTGAAGAAAACAGTTCTCCTACCAGTGAATAATGACAGATAATGATGGTGTTTTCATTACCAGGTTTCAGGTATGCAGGCTGGAGTTATTCGCTGTAGTAGTTGTAGTAGTTGTTTGGAATGATTGATATTACTGATCTGGATCCATTGTTGTATTTCTGTGATTGTGTTTGAATTGTTTCTGTTGATGGCTGATGTGAGTGTGATTGAGTTTGTAACAGCTTAATTTGCTTGTGTGTGTGTGTGTGTGTGTGTGTGTGTGTGTGTGTGTAACAGTCAGTCAGACTCATCGTATGTCATTACGTGTCCTAACCCTGTCTCACTGTGTATCGTGTCCCTGCAGCAGAATGACACAGACCAGGTACCGGCGGGGCCGTCCTTTGTGGTGGTCGTTGCCATTGATTTTGGCACCACGTCCAGCGGTTATGCTTACGCCTTCACTAAGGAGCCAGAGTGCATTCACACCATGAGGTAGGCCAGCACTGCAATGCAGACACTCACTAATGACAAGTGCGGGGGGGCTGTGCTGGGGGACCCAATAAATGATGTTAGAGTCACTCTAGTGATTCAAAAACACCAAACAACAAGAAAACATTGAAGCTGAACTGACTTCTTTACATCCCTATTTTTCAATGATCGAACAATGGCTCAGGCGGTACTGCAGGTCTTCTGGAGATTGCAAGGTCTGTGGTTTGATCCCCATCTCCTCCTTGCAAATCAGTGCAGCACGGTTTGACTCAGTGTGGCCAAAAGCGCCAGTGGAAAGTCCCCACTAACGTGACCAGCCAAAAGACAAAGTGAGATTATTCGATACCATAAAGAAATACTAGAATAGTCCTCTAGCACAGGGGTTCTCAGTTGATGACTGAGTACACACAAAAAATGTTTCTGAGGGCCACGTTGCACTTTGAGAACCCCAAGAATAATCACAACCTCATGAACCTTTACAACCACAAACTGGAGACGTGGAGCATTCAGAGGATGGATGACTTTCCTGCGTATATTGATGTTGAAGGGGTTTCTGGGTAATTTTCAGGACAGAGGTGCTCACCATCCAGCGCAACTTTTTCTTCTGTGGCTTTCCTTCAAGCTCTTGTTGTCTTAATGTGGTACTTTTTTGAGCATTTTTTATCAATTCTCCATTGGTCAAAATGGACATTTTGCTCCAAATCTGTGCAGTATAAGTGGTGTCAACCCAGAAACTGCACCATGGGAATGGACATCATATATTTCCATCATAATGTTCTCAGCCCTTATAAACTCTGAAACTTTCAAAATATGAATAGGCACCTAAAACACAATGTTTTTGCAGATTTATGACTTTTAGATGATATTTACCATCTGTGACATATACTGCTGACCTGCTATCTATGATAAGCAAGGGTGGAGTGGAAGAGGTGAAATGTTATTAAGAAATACTTCTTTAAGTATTTCTAATATTTAGTATTTAATACTTTTTTAAGGCACTAGCAAAATTCCTGAATGGCTCAGACCAGATCCATTTAGGACAAGGCTTGTGTTTACTGTCTCATTCAAGTGACATATGTGAGCACAGAGAAGTGGTTACACAGCCGTCTGAAAAGACTGTAGATTTTGGTTTAGTTTTGAAGAGGTGGGTAGAGGTGCCTGAGCTGATAAATTATCAGTCTTTAGTCTCAGTCTCAGAGTTTCCTTCTGTCTGTCTGTCTGCTGACACAGTTTGTTGTAAGCAGAGGAAGAAGCTGGACTCCCATGACCCCTCGGGTCAGCTCTGCTGCCCCCGGTGCCAGGCACCACAGGGGTTAACAGCTTCCATCTCACCGCAGGCTGACAGGTGTTTAGCCGACCACTTCACATGTGATTCTTCACATTCCTGGCATTGCTATTTAGAGCAGCACCAATAATATTCATTATGTTGCAGTCCATGTGTGCCCTTAAATCAGTGAGGCTCAACTTGTGTACCATGGGGCCAAATCTAGCCCCTGATTGGGTGTCAGGTGGCACTCCAACCATTTTCTAACTTTCAGTGAAAATAAACTGTAAGCAGGGACAGATATGTCAGGTTTGTAAGGTGGGGTACATTAGACCAGTCATTCACAAAGACTGGGTCGTGACCCACAGGTGGGTCACTGGACATTTTATTTGGGTCCCCAAATAAATAAAAGACTATGGAAATAATTCTGCAAAGTTTAAGATTTATATCTGCAGTACAGCTTTTATAAAGCCTTTAAAATGTGTGTATTGTTTAACTGATGAAAAGAAAAAACAAGATCATGTTAATTCTGCCTAAATGTACTTATTTTGTCTCATTTATGAAGAAGAACAAAATGTCATACACTGTAAAAACAAAAAAGTTTAGAAAATTCATAATTTGAAGGCAACTTACTTCAATAGAAGCTTGAGTTTTGAGCCCAACTCAAACTCTTAAGTTTTAAAAACATTTTATCAAGTAATATTTTTGGTGAGATAATTTCTTTAGATGAACTTGAATCTTTGAGTTTTAGAAACCCCCCAAAAATGAATTTCAAAAATTGTTGAGTAAAGTCATTGAAGTGAAAGTAAATAATGATTAATATTTTAGTGTGTTACATTTAATTTTCAAGCACCCAAATTATGACAAATCAGCTTCACAGCTCAC
This sequence comes from Lutjanus campechanus, assembly GCA_027495735.1. Lineage (NCBI taxonomy): Eukaryota > Metazoa > Chordata > Actinopteri > Lutjaniformes > Lutjanidae > Lutjanus > Lutjanus campechanus. The sequence goes on along the minus strand of JAJHUR010081727.1, from coordinate 7,605 downwards.
TGTGACTAGTTTTTGAAATACGATTGTTTTGAGTTGCTAAGCTTCAAAGATTTAAGTCGAGATCATTTTTTAAAAAGCAGGTCCCCACAGTTTTGGAAACACTGCATTAGAAATTGCTTCTTACCAAACCAAGCAGAGTAGTGTGAGGGATAACCTGCAGCACCTGTTAAACTCCTGTTAAACCCTGTGTAACACAAATTTGAACTGTAAAGAATGATCCATACGGAGCTGAAGCAGTACAGTCGTGCACATTCAGTGCGGGTCCCTTAATGTTGTGAAACGTCTCCCTGTCTTTAGGTGCAGGCACAAAACTCACAGTTTGCAGTTTCAAATCATCAAGGTACAAATTTAATTAAGTTATTGATCATTTTACAACACTGGGTTGTAATAATGAGGTGCTACTTACAGTTCATTTATGCTGCTCACAAAATCAAAAGATACAAAATGATATACACTAAACAGGTGAATAAATAATAAGTCATAAAAATGCAAGTATTGTGAATGCTGAGGATGAATTTAGGAGTCTCACATCCTGAGGAAAGAAAGTGTTGTGAGGTCTGGTGGTGCAGCTCTCCAGATGGCAGCAGGGTGAGCAGGCTGTATCATTTATATCCTCTGGGCTCCAGAGCAAACTGCACTGTGGGGCACAGATTGTAGAACTAAGAAGATTAAATTGAATTTCTCTGCTCATCACTGAACTTTCTGGACCAATCATCACTGTGCACTGTCTGTGCAAAAACACCAGGTTACCAGGGCAACAAAATGCGTAGTTTCCTTTTCAGCCAGTGTGTTTAGTTGTACTCAAAGATCAACATCACACTGGTGGGCGAATTCATAAAGAATGGATTGTAGCCACTGAAAGCAGCATGAATTGCTCATCACCACCTGCCCCGTCTGAATGACCGATTCACAAAGGATGTCACACTAATGATATAACAGTGTCACCACACCCAGAAAGTTTTTGCTGCTGAGTGCACTTTGTCCTTGTTTTGCATCTTTTAAATGTTACATTTTCTGTCATGGTCACAGTCATATTTATTCTTTAGGTGTACTGAAGCAGCATGGTTAAATAATAAATAATGTTTGAGTCAAAAAGAGTGAAGAGAGAAGAAATAAAGAGAAATACAGTTGCAGGAACAGTATATTCCACTCTTATCTTAATGTGCTGGCGTGTTAACTTTTTTTGCATTGGGGCTCATTTTTATACAAAGAGACCAATTTTATGCTAACTTCAAATGTATGCATAATACTTAATTTAGATATGTGCACATGCACCAGAGCACAGACTATTTGCTATTTGTTGGCAGCACAATTACGGGTGCATTTCACTCTTTGCGGGTGCTTTGAGAACTGTACTCTTTTTGTCGGGTTTAGTGGCAGCAAAGATGTGCAATCCTTTTTGTGACTTCACCCTCGTTTTAGCTTGAACAGTAATGCTGTGACAGATCGTTGTACATCCATCTTACCCCACCTGTCTACACCTCATTTGATTCAGCTTCATTTTTACTCATCAGTCTGCAAAATGGGAGGAATCTATTGTGTGGAAAATGCTAAGAAGTACTGTTGTGAAGAACACTTAGACTGGGACCAGAATGAATTGTTATTGTACATTGCTAAGTCAAAAAAGGTGAGTGACTGTGAAGTCATTATTAAGTTGACAGTTCCCTTTGAACTGAGCATGGTGTGATCCCTGTGGTTTGGAATCTTACTTAACATGGCTGAAGACCCTCTGCAGTCCATAGTTTTAGATCCTCATTGTTGTAGATTTTATCTTTTGTCCATACATCAAAAGGAGAAAGTACAAGGGAGTTGGAACTGGTTTAATGAAACTTGATCAAGGAAAATGGGAGCCCTTTGCTCCCATCAGTCAGGGTCAGTGATATCCAATCCCTGATTACAGTTACTTCTTGTCCATTCAGAGAGACAAGACAAACACATCTCCGACCTGAGCCACCATAGCAACACTAGCAGGTTGTCCCCTTGTTTATCTGAAGGGAGAAGACAGTTAAATCTACTGCCGAGAAGAGAGAGTGTGTCTGTTAAGAGTTAATGCAGGCCTCTCAATTACCTCGGAGCCTTAGTATGATACCTAAAGATTTGAAAATCACACTCCTATTTAAAATAATTTACTTAAGTTCAGCTTAGATAAAACCAATACTAGGTAGTCTCTAACAGTATAAATACATCATCTTTTTACACTTCCTTGCAGACTTTCAGACCCTCCTTCCTCCTGAAAAACCTTCAGGAGACAGCGTCTCTCATCACAATCATGCTTACATATTATCATAAAAAACACATTCTATTCTCTTCAATATCTTTAAGGAGCAAAATATCCACCACAGGCCTCAGGGTTGGCCTCAGGTCATTGCTTCTAACTGTCACATAAAACTGAATCCCATATTTTCACTCAGTGCTACTAGATTTGCAGTTAAACAGCCTCAGTCCTCCTGATTGTTTAGTTTGGGTGCTGAAATCCTTCCCCAAACACCGGCTGCACAGAGGCTGCTGTGTGCTGTCAGGGAGGAGGGTTCTAGTTTCTAGCCAGGAGTTCTTGAAAAGCTCTGTCAGAGGGATGGGGAGGGTCTGCAGTGCTGGTACGAGACATTCCTCGCCTTATAGATGGAACATTAGCATTCATCAGCTGTCCTCACTTGTTGTGATGGAGACAAATGGAGCACGAACCCCCCCACCCCCCCCGATATCCAGAGGAACATTCCAGGGTGCTGACAGCTCCTCTTCTACTCACTTCAAATCTCCCTAACAGCTTCCAAGTATTATCTGTCAGATAAATTCATTATCAATAGTGCAGCCGGTTCAGTGTGAGGTCTCAGGTCAGTGTCTAGTAGTGTTAGCTGAATTATTTTTTGTTTTTGTCAATAAATCCCATGAAAAGACTAAAACCAACAAGTCCATCTGACAGCGGCGGCTGTGGCTCAGTGTCAGAGCAGGCTGTCCACTAATCAGACGATCGGTGGTGTGTCCTCGGTGTGTGAGTGTGTGTGTGTGTGTGTGAGTGTGACATGTATTGAAAAGGGCTTTGAGTGGTCAGAAGACTAGAAAAGCACTGTATAAATGCAGACCATTTAGCATTTACAATTCATCCAACTAGAGCTGGGTATCGATTCAGATCTCCCATATCGACTCAATTCGTTTCACAAGGTCCCAGTTTAATTTGATTCACAATTCGATTCAATTCAATATCAATTCAGTTGGAGATATTTCAGTTACAGTACCAGGTTTACATGGATATGAAAGAGATTCTCAGAGAACTTATGCTGTAAATTGTATAACGAACCCTCTAACCTCATGTATTATTAAAATATTAATATTTACATTAATAATTGACCCCAAAGTAGTTACATTAATCATGTACTTTTTATTAAACATGACCTGACCAGCACACTAAAATGGTCTTGTGCTACGAGATTTTGCGTTGGTCACATGAGACTAAGAGGGTTAAAACTGCAGGCTGCACCACACATCCGTGGGAGAACAGACTTATATTAAAAGATTGCTTTTGAGATTTTATGAGTCAATATTGGCCAGGCAATGAAAATCAGTTCAAATCGATTAATCATTATCTTTATCCCACGGTGGCACAGGCACATTAGAAAAATCTCCACAAGTTACAAAACGGTTCAGTCGTTTCCTTAAATAGCAGCAAAAGTTACATGAATAAGAGGAAACTGTGTGTTTGTTTGAGACTGTTTTCAGTGACACATTACTGTAATACATATTGTGCTGCCATGCTGACCCATACTTGTCAACCCTGAGACATCAAAAATAAGGATTTCGATACCAAAACAACACCAAACATATAGTTTCTTGTATTTATTTATGACTGACCAATCATCTGCAGTTGTGTATTGTGTGTTGCATGTGGACGCACGTTGTCCAGTCAGTGTGGTCAGGGTGTTGTATTAGCTAACACTCAGTGATGGATGAGATACTGTAAGGCAGAAATATTGCTTTAGATCTCAGGTTGGGATCTGGGACATGATTCTTAACTGCATTTTTAAGAAAACATTCTATCATATCTTAGGACAGAAATTTAGCTCTTACAGAAGCATCCTAACTGAAAAAAGTTAGGATGGCATCAACCCTGTCCTAAATTCAAAATAACTGTCAGAAATGGCATCACCACTGTTGTTAGGTCTGCATGGAAATGAGAGTGAAGATGAGGAACAGCAATGAAAGACTTCTCAAACCCTACAGTGATGCTTTAGATTTCCAGAACCATGTATTAATGGGTTTATATCAGCTGCCAAGACGATCAATTTTGAGTTTGATCGACGTGTCCTTTCCATTCAGATCCTTACCATGGGTCGATAACTGTCAGGAAAACTTCCCAAAAAGGTGTTTCCTCTCCTCCAAGGCACAATTAATTCCTCTGACTCATCAAAAGATCTGTCCATTCACAAGCTAGCCAGTCACCAGTGAAGTGAGACAGCTGTTGTCATGGATACAAGCAGTCTTGTGTACATTTGAAACACAAGTACAGGCATGAAAGGATGAGTACCGATTGGTTTAGTTAGGATTTCTTCGAGATAGGACGGGACACAGCCAGGAGTTTAGGATTTGCTTCTGTAAGAGGAAGACAGGATGTTTCCTATCTTGGAAACTTGAGTTAAGAACTTAGGATTTTTTTTCTGTAATAAGGCCCCAGGTCTCCAATCTGCTGTGTCAGTTGTGGTCAGTCAGGTCTTACAGACAGTAGTGCTGGTCGGGTTCAGGTCTCAGTACACAACTCACACAGTAGTGATGAAGGAACATGTCAGCCAGAGCAACACTGTGACTCATTAAAGTGTTTTTAATAGTTTTTAGACAACAGTTGAGCTTTATGACCCAGAGGAAGAAGATATATCACACTGTCAGACACACAAACACACACACACACACTTATTAGTATTCAGTGTTGGTTTGAGTGTTTATGTGAGACAATAAGTAAAATATAGAATATCACCAGACTTATCCTTTAAAGCTGCGAGCTGTGCTTCTTCTGCACTTGCATGTGGTGTCAAATGTTTTCTAAATTTGCTTTTGTTGTATCTGTTCACAAGTGTTTTAATGCTTCTGCACCAGCGATAACTGTGGCCAGAGGCAGTATGTGTTCTGGTTTTCCATCCCATTCTCTGTCCTCATCTGTAAAAATAGTCTCTAAGTGAAGACAGCATGTTTCTACCTGGAAATTCTTCACTACAATCACACATGTATAGTGAGAACTTCTGTATTAGGTTCCTTCAATGTCCTCACCACATTATATGTTTTTGACAGACATGGTTTTAAATAAAATAGAAATTAAGCTTCAGTGTGTTGAGCTCTCAGGACCACTGTGGGTCACAGTCTCATTTTTCTTTGATATATGTCTGTATTAGGCCCAAATACAGTAAATGAAGCTGTCTTGATTTGATATTTTAGTTGAGGTTTTCACAGATTAGATTGTTTAATAAAACATATTTTTGATAATGGCATTCATTAAAGCAAGACTGACACTCTTGAAAGACAGAGCAGTCTTCCTCTTACAAATGACAAGTTGTATCCAGAAGCAAAAAACCCTCCTCTTCAGTATAGTTTCCAGTTTTGCTCACAGTAGCTATAGCCAAAGTTATGTGCTGTCACTTTTAAGGTACACACTGCAAAAACAGCCCCACTAGAAAGAAGCCAAATATTCTTAAATTTAATCAAACTGTCATGTTTAAGCAAAACACTCTGACGGTGGGGTAGAGACAATTTTGCTTGGTTATAATTCTGAAAGCTAGCTTATGAATCTAAATGGGCTTTGAAACTAGAAAAAATGCTAAATATTGAACTTATATAAGAAATACTTCCTTAAAAAGAATGTTAATTTAAGATTTGCAGTTAGCAAAAAGCAGATTTTCTTGAAACAGAATATTTTGATTTCTTGACTGAGGTGACTTTAAGAATCTGTCCCTTAAACTGAGATTAATGATGGTAATAATAATAATAATAATAATAATAATAATAATAATAATAATAATAATAAGCAAAAAACCTTACAATATGACTTTGTCTTAAATGAAGGTACAAGCATTTTTATTTTTTAAACTTTTTTAATTAAAGCAGTGAGGAAAAAAAGCTGCTTCAGTGAAAAACACTGAGGAGTGAATCATTCAGGGAGGGAGTGAACGTGTGAGCAACAGAGAGATAAACTCTGACTCAAAGTGAAACTTGCTGCTGTATAGTTGCTGGACATTTTCTCTTAGTAATAACAGTCTTTCATAAGATCATGTCATGATGATGATGCTGCAGGATCTGCATCATTGAACCAAATGCATGGCTGCTCTGTGACTCATTAGTTTGTATTGTAGGAGAGGGACAGTGCAGGTCCCACATACAAACCCATCATTATGAAGGGCCAGGAAGTGGAGCACGTCACAGACTTCAAATATTTGGGAACAGTAAAGGGGCCTTCACATGATAAGAAATTTGCTCTTCACTCACCGCCAGGTAGGGCGCAGAGGCGCTGAGCGGACGCAGCGGAGCTCAGGGATACGTCATCAACAAGTGTGAGGTATTCACGGTTGCTAGGCAACACCAACGCTACTTGTTACACCGTAAAGAAGACGAGGAGGAAAACGATAATATACGTATACGTGTAGTATTCACAAACCTGATAGCCCAATCTTACTATTGACATTTCGCCATGCATAACTCTTCCTACCAAAATCGTGGTATGTTTTGAAAGTGGTATTATATAGTTCAGGGAACTCAGACAGACAGAGAACTTTTTCCTTTCTTCTTCTCTCCTTCCTCTGCTTGTATGAGTCGCTTCTGGCACGTAGCTGTTATCTTATTGGTTGCGCGTTGAAAGGTCAGCAGCAAATTAGGTCAAAGTTCAAATAATTTGAACTTTGAGCGCAGCGGTAAGCGGCAGATCCGAGCGGTGTGCCACGCCGAGGGTAGCGGTACCGCTTAGTCGGGCGCCACCGCTCTCGCCATAGGAAAACAATGGGATGGCCAGTGCAAAGCGTTTTTACCGCCAATCATGTGTAGGGGCCTTAAGAGACAATAAACTCTTATGAACACATACAAAGTAGTAAGGCAGTACCTCACTATTCTCAGGAAACTGAAGAACTTTAATACCAGCCAGCACACTGTGTCCATGGTCTGCAAGTCACTGACACAGCGTGTTCTCACATGTAACATTGCCTCATGGTACAGAAACATCTCAGTAAAACAAAAGAACGAACTGACACAGATTGTCAACTAGACAAGCAAAATCACTGGACACAAACAACTCCAGCTGCAAGACTTATTCACTCATTCCACAACCAAAACAGCAATCCAGAATTTACAGTGACCCCACCCATCTGCTCCACCCAGCTGCTGCCATCAGGCCACAGACTGAAAGTCCCAGTGGCCACGAGGAAAGATTATAAGAAATCTTTTATTCCATCAGCTGTGACCCTTCTCAATAATGACCTGTTTAAATAGGCTCACTGGAACTCACCTGCCCCTGTTTTTAATATTTTAATGAGCATTTACTTATTTATGACTGCAGAGTATGAACACAGTATGTAGTGTTGTGATGTTCAGACGGCTGACATGTCAGACATGAAGAATGATTCATTCACTCAGCACTGT
>JAJHUR010081726.1:0-27676 GCA_027495735.1 Lutjanus campechanus | reverse complement strand
GCAGCAGTTCAGCTCCTCTTTTATTATTTGTCCTCTTGTAATCCTCACACTTGCAGTTGCCTCTGATCGTGGCTCAGCCGCAGTCATTGAACAGACTTGTTTTGACTGGCGGGTAGTTTGGATGTATTATAGGGTAGATGTGTTACAGGGCGATCGGAGTGCTGGATACGAGCGCGTCTGTGCGGCTTTCACACATACACACATGGTTTGCATAAATATGTTGACAGTTGCATCGATGTTTGAAGACACACTAGAGACTCGGGGCCGATATTTGCTCTGAAATGAACAGTCCAGGTGCAGGCTCTATCTGACATGAGCCTTCAATGAGAGCCACAGGGAGCTGTTAATTGTTGGACTTGGCACGTTACCTGAGTCCTGTACAACAGCAGTAACAGGTGTTCCCAATTCAAAGAGCAAATGATAGGGTGTGTGTGTGGTCTGTCTGCTCACAACCTGCCAGACAATCACTTGAGTGTGTTGACTAAGTGTGTGAAAGGTGTCAGAAATAAGAGTTGCTGATATTGCCTAACATCTTAGCCTATGTCAACGATAAGAGGACACTTTTTCTTTTTCTTGTCAAACCTGGTTCCATTCACGCTAGTGTTTGCTTGCTATATACAATGTTTTTTGGGACGTTTCGGGACTAGACCCTCACCAGGCATCAACAGTTTGTGTCAGTAAGAGGCCATATTTGGCCATTGCTCGTGTGATTGGAGTCAGGGAGTCCAAAATTGGTCTGTGAGTGTCCGCAGCTGAAGAATTAAAGAAATAGATCTAGCCATCTAACCTGGTTTGCAGCATTTGGTCCTGCGATGCCCTGGGGTGGTGGGAGGGAGTGAGGGTTCCTTCTCTTTCTGCTTTCTTCTCCACCCCTCATTTTTTCCTTTTTTTGTTTTTGTTCTGTTCTCATTTAGCATGGCTGTTTTTTTTCTTTTTTTAATTGATGTGGCTTGTTACATTTATTCATGTATATTGTCTTTCCAAAGTTGTTTTTTTTAACACTATTTATAGGGCTTTTCCATTCAGCATACAAGACATTAACACATGTTGTCATCTCAAGTTGCAACCATGTGCAAAAAGATAAAGGACACTGGAGGGCAATAAAAATATAGAAATAATACAACAAACTACGACCAAAACAAACAGATCATGTTAAGGAAAAACAAGCAGAAAAAAACATGAAAACAAAAACAAATGAGCATACAAAAAACAAAACAGAACTAGTGCACCATAGTGCATTCAAGCATAGATCGGACAGTCCAGAGTTCATAGTTCCACATAGTCACATAGTTAGACTGTTCACGTAGTCTAATAATGGGTCCCAAGCTTTATAACACCTCTAAGTGGAGCTGTTAAGGGCGCATCTCATTTTTCCCAGTTTGATGTTCTGCATTACTATAACTGTTGGTTGTGTGATGGTGCGGTAACATCCCTCCACCGAAATAAAATTAAACATCTAGCTAATAGAGAAGAAAAAGCAATAACCTTCTGTAGGTGAGCAGGGAGACTAAAATCACATGGAGCTAAGAGTACACCAAAAATACCCACAATAGGGGAGGGCATGATATTACAGCTATAATAGTGTCAAAAAAGGATGACCAGAAGGGGGCAAGTTTTGGGCCAGACCGAAGCATGTGATAGACTGTTGCTGGGCTCTGTTTGCACTTGTCACACGTAGCACTTAGGTTTGGAAATACTCTTGCAAAGTTTTGAATAAATAAAAAAAATTTATCACAAAAAAAAAAGAAGCCATCATAAATAGGGAGTGGTTGTTTGTCCTTTTGCAACTTTTTGGTCTACTCGCCCCTCTCCTACGCACCTGTCTCATCAATAGTTGTGCAAAGTGTTCCTTTTTTCGAAGTCACATCGACATGCCAGAACAGCAAGAAATAGCCGAAACTTCCCCGCGTCCTGGGGCCGATGGTGGCTGCATCCGATGCAAGTGATCGAATGGATTCTCCATTTTGACAGTTTGGTCCAGGCTCATTACATCTTTATTCTATTGTTTCCTCCTCTCCATCATTTATTTCAGTATTTTTGTATGGTCAGATACACCATTCAATGGTTATGTTTTTCATTTTGTTGGGTTTAAAGCAGAAACTGAATCAGACTGTGTAATTTTACTTTTTATGTTTCCATATGTCACAGTAAAGTTGTCCTTGTAAAAATAAATAAATAAAAAATAAGAATTGCAGTGTGTAAAACGTGGGTTGAAAAGACAGGCACTACAACTTCCAACTTTGTTCGAAATTTTACATAAAGACCAGTAAGACTGAGACAGAGGTTCTGTTCTTTCGACGGCATTATATTTGTTGAAGAGTGCATTGTGACATGTTTTGGACTTGAAACCTCAAAGTTTAGTTGTCAGTCTTGACTTGGGACTTGAGTGAAAAGACTTGAGACTTATTTGTGACTTGGAAAAACAATGAATTGGTCACACCTTTGTGAAATGGCCATTTAATTTAAGACAAAACCACAGGTTTGTTCCTCATACAGTATAATTTTGACTGTTCAGGGTCTGTTCCGAGAAACTGGTTCACTGAGTGATTCAGATAACTTTGCAGAGTAAAATCTGACCTGGAATAGGTGTTCTTAGGTCACAGCCCGTTCAAGATTTGAGGAGGTTCCACATTTTACTCAGCAAAGTTATCCAGATTACTCTGTAAAAATGCTTCTTGGAACAGGGCCCTGTATTGTGAGAACAATATATTGATGAATAAAATGATTAGGTCGCAGGGTTGTTGCCAGAACTGTAGAAATTCACATTATCTTTGCAGTTGTAGTTTTGTCAAACAATGTGGTTTTTCTGTCTCCCCTCTAGGAGACTTTTAGTATGAAGCTTGAATTGTAGAGGAAAACATGCATTTGCAGCAATGAAGGCATTGCCTTAGGAAGCAGTAGCCCCTAATCATACCCAGATTAAATGTAAATCTAGTTGCTGTAAACTGTAGTTCACACTGTCATAATGCGTCTCATGTTAAGCTGGATTTATAGTTGATGCAAGGGTTTAATAGGAGGCACAACATAGAAACATATGGCATATGTTTGGATTTTTAATTGCGCATCAATTTTCACATGTTCACAAGACTGGACAGATGTACCGTACATGATCGGTGTTAATTCCTTCACTGTGATCCAGAGCAACAATTTTGGTGAGCAGAAGATCTTCGGCAGAGGTGGTTTTGCTGATTTGCTTTTGAGAAAAGTGTAGGAGAAAAAACACAAGCAAGCCATTAGTTTTAATTATTTCAACTTCATTTCTGAGAAAGCGTGTATTGTCATTTTGCCGTGGTAGAAAAGGTCTAAAAGCTAACTAACTAGAATACCAATTAGCCTCGACCACAGTTGCCATGGCAAAGGCACAAATCAGAGTGGTAGTGAATTTGAAAACCAAATTAAATGTAAGTAGACTTTGGCAAATGTAGACAGCCTTGTACCTTCAACTTATTTTTAATTAAAGAACCACATTTTTTTACTGTGGTTGTTTATCTTTTGTGCTGATGCTGTCACCGGGAGAGTTTCATGTGTTTACTTCGCGTGGTTTTAGTCTTTTTTTTCAAAAAAGACCGAACGCACTTAATGGGAGATGGAAACACTTCTTCCAGACAAGTTCTGATGTAGCGACCATTTAATTCACAACTGCTGATAAGCTGTTTCTGCAGTCTCCGTATCGCTTCCACGATCACTCCACCTAGATCTGATTTAACCTTCCTCACATTAATACATGAAACAAACAGAATTTTTTTCCACAGTTTAAGGTTCCACATTCATTAAGGAATCTTTTTGCGTCCTCTTCTTCTGCACTTTTCCGACTGGAGGATTGGCACCACCTGCTGCTTATCTTGATGAAGCAACTCCTAATAGTCGCATAACGGTACAGGATGGAAACGAACATTCTTTTGCCTTTTTTGCCAGTTTCCTTGAAATTCAGTTAAAATTTGCAACACATTTTTGAGTATGTGCCTATCTTGTCAGCTGTAGCTCCTTAATGAACAACGATTCAACTGACAGACCAGGTGCGGTGCTCAATACGGACCTCTGCTGTGTTTTATTCTCTTATTGTCAGGGCTCAAGAGGTTTGGTGTTGCCAGTTGTTTCACGCCTTGACAACAGTTTGTGCATGAGCAGATACATCTGATGAGACAGATGATGCTGTTGAATAGACGGTCCTCCTTCATTAACGTCAGGTACACGTGCAAGTTCACACTCTGCCACAGAGGTGGTAAGTGTGTCCCAGAGCACCTACAAATGTGTCTTGAGTGATTGGATCCCAGAGCGTCCTCATTAGGCGTTGGGCGTGCCCACAAGGCCACCGCTTGCGATGGGAATCACCCGAGACGCATTTTGTCACCTATTATGAAACGGGCCGATGAGGCCGCTTGGAGGCGTCTAGACCGTGACCGCAGTTTGAGAGGTAGTAGTTTTCCTGCTGTGGTGACAGTGGAGTAAAGAACAGTCTTCACCTGCCTGGCAGCCCTTTCCTGCTCGTCAGTCACTCAGCAGAGCTGTCAGCTCCTATTGACAGGCCACCTCGCTCAACCCTCCGCTCCCTGTCTCCCCCTCCTCCTCTTCTTCCCTTCACCTCGTGCTCTACAATAGATCGCTCTCTGTCTTTGACTGCCTGTCTGTCTGTGTGTCACAGCTGAAATCAGCTCTGCTTCCTCACTCCATCCTCGCTCTCTGCCATCTCTCTTTTTTAATGCTCTCGCTGTCTATCCCTCTCGCCTCGCTTATGCCTAACATTCCACTTCCCCCTACCACCTTATCCCACCGCCATCCCCTCTCCCCCTCCTCCCTCCATCTGCTGCATGTTTACTTGTCCTCAGTCGACTGCGCTGGTGTGACTCTGAGTCCTCCCCTCCCCTTCCCCTGCAGCAGCAGACCTTATTTACACTCCTGCTAAACAAGCCCAAGGGAGAGCATGATCCCTGATGACACGCACTTGCAAGCTCGCAACACATCCCTAACAAGCCACAAAGAAAAGAAGAAAAAGGAGCGAGGGATAAAAATCTCTGTTTCTGTCTCCAGGCTGTGTGTGTCCATTAGTGCAGAGAAAATCTGAGAGTGAAGGCAGTGATTAAAGACAAGCAGCAATTAACAGGCCAGGGCTGCAGAGGTGTTTAAGAGTTGTGAGCCCCTATTTTGCCAGCTCTATAAATGAGGAGTTGTTGGAAGTAATTAGCGCACCAGCGACTGCAATGCACACCAATAGGAGCCAGTATTCAACCTAAGGGAATAAGGGAAAAATGAAAAATTCCTGGATCGAAAATATGTGGCTGAACTAAACCTTTACTGTCAATCTAATCTCGAGCCCCTTTTTACACTGGACAAAAAAACTACTAACACCCACATCTTTATTTTGTCTTCAGTGGGAAAGGGCGCAATTGACATTCACTCTCAGGTCAAATGACTTTGAAGTAGTCAGGGGAATTTATTGGCTCCAGGTCTGATCGGCAGTGATTGAAACATGACGCCCAGGTGGACACGCTGATTTACGGCCCTTTTCGAGGGAGGCACTGAAGGCTTGTTCCCTCCGTCAGTAACATACACGGCTTTTTTGCTCCTTTTTCATACACATGTGCTGCCTGGCTTGACTTGGTTTGACTCGCTGCTTCAGCCCAGAGTTGAGCATCTGTAAAACAGTGGATGTTTCAGTTCCTATAAGTTCTTCACAATAAAAGCACCTCATTATTATAAAGCCGAAATCGGGAAATGTTGGGTTTTCATCAGCAGTAACTCAAGATGACTTGTGTACAGCTGAAAATGAACATGAAACAGTAAAATAGAGCAGATACATGAAAGTACGAACAGGGATGCAGGAGAGAAAATAAAGTTCAAACCACAGAGATTCAGTAAGAAGCTGCAGAAGTACTGAGCTTGGGACACACAGAGACTTTTAAAACATGCCTTTCTCTCTGCTCTCCTGCACACATGAGTTGAGTTTTGGCTTTTCAGCACACATAAGAACAAAAACTTCTTCTCCCTTCTCTTAAACCACTTTTACACTGGACAAAAAAACACTAACATCTGGCTTTTGTCTTCAGTGTGAAAGGGTACAATCGGCATTCATTCCTGGGTCAAATGACTCCGCGGTCGTTCATGGAATTTATTGGCTCCAGGTCTAATGGGCAGTAATGGAAACATGACACCGGGGTGGACACGCTAATTTATGCCTCTTTTTGCGGAGGCAATGAAGACTTGTTGCCTCTGTCTGTAACTTACATGGATTTTTTTTTTTTTTGCTCCTTTTTAATGCACGTGCTGCTTGGCTTGACTTTGTGCTCTGATTGGCAGTGATGGACACTCTAATCTTTGTCCCTTTTCCAGCGGCGGCAATGAAGGCTTGATATCTCCGTTAAATTCTCCAAGTCTTGTCATCTCGGCCACAAATTCCATCTGTCATCATTCAAGCAGCATTCAAACATTTGAAAGAGAGACTGCAGTAAAAGATATAAAAAAAGTTAACCACCGTAACATTGTCACTGGCCTCTGCTGCTTTATACTGTTTAGTGTGTTTTTCCGACGTGTTCATGACACTGAACATGACACATGAGGACAAAAAATGGAAAAGCAAACTTGTTTATTGGCAATGGGAAAGAAGTCGCCTGTTTTTGTCGTGCTGGATGGCTTTCTGAGTTTCTTGTACTCTGTTTTGCAGACATACAGCTCCTTGCAAGATGTCCTGGTGTCATTTGGACGTAGGGTTTTATGCTACCCTCTCTACAGACACTTTGGCATAGTTTCTGCAGCCATTCGTGACACAACCAAGGTTTTGCAGTCAGGTGAGTCCCCTAGAAGCACCACACCACCAACCCACACACACATACACATTGTGATTGTAAGCTGCTTTCATGGTACAAAAGGAGCAGCCTGCTGGACGGACACAGAGTTTGGAGAAAGCGTTTCAAGCACTTACTGCGGCGTATGTTTTGAGAGTAATATTCCTCCAGCTAAGCAAGAGAGTGGCCCGACTCCCACCCCCTCAGGGAGCAAAATGTGGATTAGTCGAGAATGGACTGTTGACTTTGATATCTCGGAGCCCAGAGTAATCTTTAAATCAAAATCCCCCGCGGACAGATGAAACTGTGCTGTGTAAACACACTCAGGATGTGTGAGGGCTAAGATTATCCAGCTTGTGATGATTTTAACGCCGGTAAATGACAGCAAATTAAAGGCCTTTTAAGCTCCAGATTAGCATTTCTGCGCCTCATTAAGTAGGAAGATGAGTTGATCTGGAGAGCCAAGGAAACAGCAGTCAGAGTCACTCTTTCCCTCACCTTCTTTCTCTTACCTCGGAAACACTTTTTTCCACCATAATGAGATTTAGTATGTTCATCCCGAGCCTGGAAATTGTTGACCACGCATACAACATCATACTCTGGCTCTTCTTTGTCCAAAAATAGCCAACAGATAAGACGTTCTGTTTATTTGTTTCATTGTATTAGGGGGAAAAGGCTAATTATTTCACCATTATTTTTCATAATGTTCACTCACAACTCATAACCTTCATTATTTGCGAGCATTAGGGAAGTATGAGTAATAGGGCTTTTCCTTAATGAACTGTAACACTACAGTAATTTGGCCTGGCGTGTGTCTGAGGGTGTGTTTCCTCCCAGCATTACTTTACACACTAATTAATTTGTCAGGATAAAGCAAATGGAAATGCATGCTCCGCGTTTGAGGCACTTCATTTAAGTGGCTGTGAAAGCAAACATTCATAGGTATTAGCAAAACAAACCCATTAACGGCAGCGCACAGGTTAAGGCCTTGGAGGAAATGTTATCCGGGGGTAAATATTTGAACAGCCCTCTGGCAGCGTGGCGAGTATTCTCAAGGAGCTCCTCCACCTGCCTCCTCCGAAGTGGCTGTAACTAAAGAGCTACTGGGCAGGTACAGAAAAGAAGGGGGAGGGAGAGTTAGAGTTACGAAGTGTGGAGGAGGACCTCTGGGTCATGCTGCTGTCATGTTTGGACTGCCAGGACAAGACAAGACAAGAAATGTCAGATGTGGTCCCCTGTTACAGATCCTTGCACCGTGCATCTCTGCTGTCATTCATTTAGACACTTTTTTTTTTTGCGCTGAACATAGCATTTCTTTGAGAAATCTGAGAGGGAGGGGAGGGGAAGTTTGGGAATTTAATCTGTGGAAGTCAGATTTTAGGTCAAATAAGCACTCTGACCTAGTTATGGAAAATCAAGACAAGTAATGAAATTTTAAAACCAGGGCATGGTGTGAACAGTTTAGGTTCAGTGCACTGATGGTCTTTTATGGGATTAGATGCATGGATTGTGTGTGTGCATGTGTGACAGAGGAGAACGGAAAAGACTGAATGAGAAGCAAAGCATAAAATAAGGTGCTGACATTGAATGCTACAACATGTGCATTCATTTTAACTAGACAACTGAACTACATTGAACTAGACAGTCCTGTTAAGACTGAATTGCCTTGGCACATTAGACCTGACACTGGGTTTTAAGAACATCATCGGTGGCAAAATCAGACAAATGCAGAACTCTTCCTGCTGCTTTTCCTGATTTCTTAAGTGTCTCTGTTCTTGCTCTCAGAAACTGAAAAGTGAGAAGAGAGAATTTAATGCTCTTTTAAATTGAGAAGTGTTCATCCGAGTCAAAAACCCATCACCTCTCACATTCTCTGCCCAGGCAGTCAGGCTGTCATCAGTCATTAATCCAATAGAGATATATAGAGTTGGAACCAATCCGATTCAATGTTGGTACCGGGGGCCAACACTGACGGAAATCTGACATTGGTTTGATATTACAGATCGATGTATTAATCCAGATTCTGTAGTCTAGGAATTATGCATATGTAATAGTGTGTTTTGAAGACCATAGCCAAAATGTTGTAGTATAAGTCAATTAATTAATTAGCAATAAAATAGTTCCACAGAGACTTCAAGTAGTTTCCTTAGTTTTTGTGTCCCCCAGAATTCTACGAGTTAGATGAAGAGGCAGAGCTTATGCTGATTTGTGACCCCGCCATCCGTAGCATGAGACAGTCTGCAACTGAGTCAACTGAGTGAGCTTTTCTCTCCCTCGAACAAACAAGTGTTTCCAAACTGTGCTCGTGTGTGCAGGAGAACAGAGAAGTCTCTTTATGTTCAGCTCTCAGTTCTTCTGTAGCTTCAGACTGAATCTTTATGTTCTGAAATGTAGTTTCTCTCCTCGGTCGCCGTTTGTACTGTCAGGTATCTGCTTTATTACACACAGCTGATGTCTGCCGGTCCACGCTCAATAATTTTTAAAGAAAAAATTCAAAATTCTCTCATTTCTCTCATTTCTTCTCAAATGTGAATATGTTCTGGTTTCTTTACTCCTCTATGACTTTTCTTCCATTTCATAGACAAACAACTATTCAGTTCTCAATTAATCGATTAAAATAATCGACTGATTAATCGACTATAAAAATAATCGTTGAGTTGCAGCTCTTGTATGAACCACAATATTCCAGTAGTTTCTTTTATTAAATGCTTTGGAAAAGATGTACAGTATGTGCCTGTTTAGAAAAAAACTGTGAGAAAGAACTCAAATAATGAACACTGTTCAAAGAGATAGGGCTAGATTGCGCAGACTACCCAATTCTCTCTCAGCCAGGATTTCTATAATTAAAATGAAAGTTCCACCTAGGACAGATTTTTATAGTTCCATGTTATCTTTGTCCCCTCCACTCAAGTATTGGGAACATTTACATAAAATAATCTTGCAGTTCATATGGAAATGCTTACATCCGAAAATGAAAACTTTATAGTGAGGGAAAGGAGTCTGGAAATTTGGCGGTTCCTGATATGAATCTGTGCTTTATATCTGCATCCTTTATTAAGCTGGTTCAATCACGATAAATCTGTTCCATGGCTTGCAGTCGAAAGGGGAATTGTAAATGCAGTTCCTTTGAAATATTCTCAGATTTTTTTTATTGAAAATATAAACTTGCCAAGTAGATATTTGGTGTTAGGTTGAAAAATACATTTACATAATATGATGACGATAAAGAGGATATACAAATGTGTTGGAAATAAGGACCGGGGGAAAAAACTTTGTCACTTTGCTGCCTCTGCTGTTTTTGGAATCTCTACTTTTTTTTTTAACAGCAGACACAGCAGGCTTTGTTTTTGGCCCACCTCACACCCACCACTACATCTTTGCAAGCCTGCTTATTCGGCAGCCATGAAAGAATAACTTGTACATTTGGACTGCGCATTTCTTCCTCACTCATAGGATAACCTGTTCTTGCCTAATTAACACAACTTGCTCAACATCTCGTCGGCATCTCACCAAGAGAGAGCTGGTGCACAGAGCAACCTTTCCCCTGATTTTCTACAATCATGAATCTTCCCTGTGAAAAAAGAAGTCAGATCTTGGAAGCGAGTGTGTTTTTGCCTCACATGATCCAAGTCCTGAATTTGAGGGCAGAGTTCCCTGCATACGATCCCATGCTTAAATGAGAACCAAATGTTTGTTTAAGGTTTTCCTCACCGCGAGTGCGCTGTTTGTTTTGATTGGGCCGGAATGTCTCTGGACAATGCCAACCAGCTCTGCGGAGGTGGAGAGGAGCATTTTCTCTTGCCCTCCGTGGATTGTTGGCCACATCATAGGGCTATTTATATGCCTGATTGGAGGGAGAAGTGCTGTGGCACTTTGGTTTGCTGTATGCTTCAGGGAAAGGTAATTTGTCAGAATAACAAATGGATATTCTGTGTGATGTATTTGTGGTGTTGAAAGCTGCAGCATGCCGGCTAAAATGATCTCAAAACATATTACTTAAGTGCAGGTTCCAACCATAAATACACGTCATTCGCACTGAAACAAAACACTCCCACCAATTAATAATGTTTGATAGTTTACATACTTTGGCGGGCAGATGATTTATTTAAATCACGATTAAGCTCCAATTTTCTGTAATTAATTGCATCCTGCATCAAATGCTGAAGGATACCACATGGATCCTCTACACACAAAATCCACGTCAAATGAAGACGCAGTTGAAATGGAATAAAATGAAAAATGAAATTGTGGTGTGCATAAGACTTTTAGAAGTATAAGTTTTTATGAATGTTTATGACTGTTGTCATTAATGCTGAGTTGACGATGTTTGAGACATCTTTTTTATGACAACTTGACATTTGTACTCAAGTCTGTTGTCAAACTAGCCTTGTAACATTTAATGATGATAATCTTTATGACCGCTCAAGAATTTACCATGTTAGTTGAGGTCAAGGGAATGATTCATGATGCTGTTACAAAAGCATTTGGCGCTGTAATGATGTCTTTATGACAAGTCCAAAATGTATTAATCTCGTTCAGGTCAAGGAAAATATTCATGTCCCAATTGTTTTCATGACAACCAATGTCAAAACCAACTACATAGCTATATCGTTTCTTTAAGTTTAATAATTAGGCCCATTATGGCATGTTTATGACAGGTTATGTTGTCCCGGTTAATGTGAAGTTGTCATAACAAAGACTTTGTTGCTTTGCATTAAAAATAACATAATTGACTGTCATAAACATTCATGAAGTTCATGACAGGTGTCGTATCATGGTTATGAAGGTGCCTGTCTTATGCACGCACCTTCAATTAAAGTGTTAGATTTTGTTTAAGTACATGTGTGTATGAACATGCAATGTTGTGCATGTCTGGTGGGTGCAAACAATAAGCTCTATCTGTACTGTTTATTTAAGTTGCTAAGGCGTTAGTTCACCCCAAAGAGCACATATTTCCTCACTAGCATGTATGAGATACTATGCAGAGAATTACGGTTTTATGTGCCAAGATTCTGAGATATTGATCTTGATTTCTGCTTCCTCCACCCCAATTCCAGGGAGGTGAACACAATTTTGTTTATGGCGCTCAAAGCAACACAAACCTGGAGTTTCATAAATCACACAAATACATCTTCATTGGCAGGAGACATTTGCATACAGCCTCGGGGTGGGGGGAACAAAGTTATCTCTCAAACTGCTTTGTTTTTTTTTAGACTGTAATTATTGGAGCTAGAGCGTCACGAGTCCTTAGCATTAGTCGAAATCGTGAGTAAAAATTAACCGTAAAAGCCCTGTAGTATCAGTATTTGTCTGGCTGGGGCATTTTTCCAAAAGTTTTGCAATGACTGATTCAAACAGCAGGCTTCGATACAGTAGCCGTGTCCATATTTCAGGCCGCAAGCAGGTTTTGAGTCACACTAGAGAAGTGGAAAATTGAAATATACTCATAGTTCAAAGGATTAAGATCAGTTAATCAGATTGTCTGGCAAATACATACATTCATGATAAGATTGCAACAATGTTGTACGCAAAAATCTTTGACATCTTGATAGCATCCATTTAAGAGCAGATGGGTTTTTAGAAAATTGTTTTCTCAAGCACTCGACAAAAAAAGAGACATTTTAAAGCTTCAAGCTGTGTAGTTAAGTGACCTGCATCGGAAAGAGCACCATTCACAGTTGGAAAACTACTCCAGTTCATTACCTTGCTGGATTGAGTCATTGATGTCGGTAAAAATTTTGAATTGGCCTTCAAGTTTGTCAGATCACAAGAGAAATGGATTCAGATTAGGACTGCTGTACAGTAATGCAGCACAATAGCTGAATGGGCAGACTTCAATGGCTGTCAAGCGGAAAATCATCAAAAATATTCTGTGCTATTTTTGACAGATCAAGGCAAACACATTTCTGACAGAAAGCCTGAGCAGAGCCGCCATTAAATTGACAGGATGAATGCCAAAAATAGAGTTGTCTTCTTTGGCTCTTTTGTCTCAGATGAACCACTTCTTAACCAGGAACTCTTCTTAAACCGTATGGATCAAATTACTGTGCAGCTCGCAGGGATTTTCCTCTGATCCTGTACCTTGGCTTTTATGTATGGAACAATGACTGCAAGCCTTTAGATGCATGCTGTGTCTGCCAGCAGCTGGAGTGCATTGTCATCCTTAATACTGAGCGCGAATAACACTGCTTTTCCATTTGCCTGCCACGATGTGTTGCTGTGCCCAGGGAAAGCCTGTGTCCTCAAATGCCTGCTGGATATCCACCGAGTCTTCAGAGAGAACGACCCGGCCTACATACTGAACGATCTGTACATCACAGACTACTGCGTCTGGATCCAGAGGGTCAAGTAAGTTCACCAAAACACTCATAAACCCATGCAGGCACACAGCATAGAAGCCTTCATCTTCAGAGAATTACCTTGAGAGCCAAGGGAAGTGCCACTCAGAGCCCATGATGTACCAGTGCTTTAGAGGAGAGGATTGGACGAGTCATTTGTCACAGCAGGGCCAATTGAATGACCAAAGCCAGCGAGGGATGCAGTCTCCCTCGTCTCCATTATCATGTGTCAAAAGTACCATCAGCAGGTCTGAAAAGAGCCAGCTGCACTCAGCGGATTCTCTCCGTATGAAACTTTTAAGAGCGCACATGTGTGTGCCGGGCTCATATCTTCCCTGGGTGTAACCCCGCACCAGCATCGCAAGCCAAACATGCAAAACCTGGACTTTTTCTCCAAGTGATATAGGTTTGATGACTCCGTCCTCCTCCTCGTGCATATTTTACAATTACTTTCACATTTCAAATGTGAGCCTGCAAGCACATTATTCAGTAATGAGCTCTGTTTTACTCTTGGCCAGGGTTCAGCCAAGTGGTGTGCTCGTCTGGAAAAAGCCCAGTTGAAAAATGTGTGCCTGATGTTGTAGGCTCGGCGCCCAGATGCAGACACGATAAAAGGTCTGCGGGGATTTAGTGCCCCCCCCTCCCACCCCACCCCCCACCCTCCCTTCCCCTCACATTCTCATTTCTACATTTTTCCAGCAGAAGAAGTCTTGAATTCTGCTCTTAAAAAATGCTATGGACGCTGGGATCTTAATGGGTGGGAAAAATCAATAGCTCGGTTTTAGGGTTGGTGGGATCTCTTTCTGAGGGACCCGAGAGATGACACACTTGTGCTTTTAAAGGCTTTCCATCTTATTGTGTTTAAGCACATGGAGCTTCTGATGCTCTTGTCAGCTCACTGAAAAACTCAATCAGTCTCTTCTCAGCTGAGGGGGCACCGGAGCAGCGCCTCCCCCTCCCTGCTCCCCCTCCCTTTGCCTCCGCTGTACATTGGAACTAAATGTCAGCTTGACCTAACATGCTGACTCCTACTACGCCCCGCATCGATCATTAAATGGATTAGCCCCGTGCTCTCGTAGCACTGACCTGCGATTGAATTGAAACATTTCCCGTTTCCGTTTTTTTGTCCTGTCAATAAAGGAAGTTGAGGTTTTTTTAACTTCCCCATGAGCCGTCATGTTATGAAAAAGACATTCAGTTTAGTAAAACCACTTCTGTCACCTCCAACCACTTGAAAGAGCAACCAAGCATGTATTGCTTTTGTTGTTTCAGTACGGGTCTCCTGGCTCACACTCAATAGAAATTCCTTACTTGTGGTTCCTGAAACTATGTTCTCATGTTTGGAGTACAGTATTTAAAAGGAGCCTTGCGGTCCAAATGCAAAACAGCACAGGAGATTCTGGTCCCGTTCTGTGAGGTTTGGAACGATCGCGGGTTTCCACCAGCCTCCCTCCGCTATCATACGTGCAGTTTGTTGTGGCAGCCCTTTTGTGTCGTCTGACAGGTTTGATGACAGATCGTGTAGGCATTGTTTTCTTCAGTGCGAGATATTCCCCGCGCTCTGGATTTGTCATCCTCCACTAAGTGAGTCGTCTCTGGGAGCCTTGCGGTAAGACGAGATGTAATCTATACCCCTGGTGCAATCCCTGTATCTTGTCAGTCCTCGCAGCGATCAGCTGCGCATGATGGACACGGCGATTAATGGATGTTTGCTGGCTGGAGGGTTGATTTATTTAATCTCCTCGCCGTCCCACATGCATTTCTACTCCTAAAGTTCCTCTGACTGCCGAGACATCGGTCTCAAATTTACAACCTCGTAAAGACTTCACCGTGATTTAAGCCGCGGGGCAGGCGCTCCCCTTTACTCTCACACACAGAGCCGGAGTAGAAGCCTGCGCGTTAAAATCAGGAGTGCAACCTCAAAGCAAATTGCTCTTCACATTGTCTCCGTTATGTGGAACTTCTTTTTCTTTTTTTTTTCTCATCGCAGTGGTCACTGTGCCAGCATTTAACACACACTTCCTTTGTGGAAACTGTTTAAACATCACCCTCACACACCCATCCAATCCTAATTATCTCCGAATTGTTAGCAGAGAGCATTATTCCAAATAGAGCAGCGGCCTCTCCAGTCCATTAGTTTCAGGGTATGCTTTTGAAGGTCCTCGGATGCAAAAGCCCCCGCAGAGCTGCTGGACTGCGAAGAAAAAGCGAGTCGCCTCACTTTCTATCTCTTTGTCATCGTCTTTTCCCTTTATCAAAAAGCTTGGAGAGAGGCCAACGTAGATTCACAGCAGCCAGCACAGACAAAGCTTATAAGCCCGGTGTTGTGTTACACTACCTCAGTTAAATCAGAAGGGCTACAACTTCCTTTTAAAAGCGCTGGTTCACATGCAACCACCCACCCACCCTCATTAATTGGGTCAATTAGATTCTAGCAGAAGAAAAAAAAACATGGCAGCGTACAACTGATGTGCTCCGGGGTTCGTCTGAGGGGGAGAAAGTGAGGTGAGATTCATGTTTCCATATGAAGTCATTAGTGGAAAGGAAAAACTGGTTGTATGTGGGTTCTTTGGAGTGAATTTGTGACTTGTCCATGTACGTGGCATTCTGCCAGGGAGTTCATGAACAGTTTTCAGATTCATTCATTTAAATTATCATGATGTAAAAAAAAAACCAAAAAAACAACAAATATTTTGATTTTTTAATCTAAAATAGTTTGTAGAATCTAATCTAACAATCTATAACTTGTAGTAAAAAAATTATATACACAGGGCTTGCCATGAACTTTTTTGCTCAACAGCCACTGTGGCTAGTGGTTTTCCAAAGATACTAGCCACGCACCAAATATAGCCATAGTATGTGTGTGCGTGTGTGTGTGTGTGTATAGAGAGCCAAAGTCCCTCTCCTTCCAGTATGATCCATAGGACCTTACTTCGGAAAAAAATGTGAGTGATAGTCAATGGCGAGAGACTTTTTTTTTTTCTTTTCGTTTCTGTTGCATGTTGCCCTAGGTTTGTCATGGATTTGTTTTGTATGAAACCTCTCGATGAACTACATTTCTCGTTTTGCACAGTATGCGTCACTAACACCGATACTGCTGTCTCTTGTAACGTTACCTTACCTGAAGTGTTTTATCCAGCGAGTTCCAGTTCTTTTGCCAGCCAGGAAGCAAAAGACCGACTAAGACCTGTTGCTTGTGTGACTTTATCCTGGTATGGTAGACACACACGCCTCATAGCTTCAGCGGGTAAGGTTAGCTTTTAGAGGGAGAAAGTCACAATGTCACGTACGCAACTTCTGGGTGTGTACTCGTTCTAATGACGTATAATCACAGTCTTATACATCAACAGTTTTATGACAAACGTCAACTTTCTGGACTTGTTAAATTAATGTATTAAATTGACAAACGCCATGTGTAATTTGTGCCACAATTCAAACGGGATTAGAAAATATTTGCTCCTCGCCATTAACTACCATTGATATTTTTTTTTTACAAAGAAAGGTCATCCAGCAGAATGGGAGGGACCTTGCCTCTCTATACATAGAGATTTATAAGCCACTTGTGCCACAAGCAGCACTTGTCATCCACACATCACCCATTAATGGTGGAAACTGGTTCTCTCTATCAGGTATTATGTGTTGACATGCTGCAAGTGTTTTTAATACATGTCTGATATCTTTCTTATACATTTCTCTTGTGTTGTTCCTTTACATAAGTAAGTAGAAGTGGCTGAGAACGACTGAAAACCTAAGGTCTGTAAGAAGTGTGAGTTGGACAATTGCACATTGCTCCAGAAACTGGAAAATTGACAAGAAATGGTTTAGGGATAAACAAGCCTCACACCATAACAGCTGAATGGACAGACTCAGATAATTGTGAATGGTAGGTGCGAAGTGAGCAGCCCTCAAAAAAACATGGGTGTTGTTTTCACTGAAGAAAGGGAGTTCAACAAAGAGAATAAAGTGGACTACATGACACTTACAAAGGAAATTGCCAAAAAAAAGTTCTACATTCTTGAGACCATCCTTTTACTTTTGGATGACGAAGCAGCCCTCTTCCTCCCTCATCTCATTCGCCATTGTGTGCATAAC
Organism: Lutjanus campechanus; assembly: GCA_027495735.1. Lineage (NCBI taxonomy): Eukaryota > Metazoa > Chordata > Actinopteri > Lutjaniformes > Lutjanidae > Lutjanus > Lutjanus campechanus. The sequence continues at coordinate 10,467 of JAJHUR010081726.1, read as the reverse complement.
AATGGCCACTGGAGAGAGTCGGCAGCTCTGACAGCAGCTCCCCCGCCGGGAAAAGCATCTGTGGCTCCGACAACTGGGAAAGTCTCAGGGCAACGAGGTCAAGCATGGGGTCAGCGTGTCAGCTAAGACCCGCGGTCAAACGCCTTGAAAATGCACTTGTGCATGGTGGCGCAGTGTTAACACCCATCCCCCCCCGTGGAGCACGGCTGGTCAGTTCACCTCAGTACACCTCTCTGCCTCTCTGTGCGACTGCAAAACACAAGGCACTTAATGTCCGGATTTTCTCATCGGCTACTTAGCGTGATCTGTGTTTTAATTTTACATGTGCTCAGGGGCTTTTCCCAGAGAGCTGGAATTCGGTGTTGCAGGCTGTTTCTGTGGTGTGATGTTCCTTTTGTTGAAGAAAACTGTCCTGCAGCCAAACCTGGCAGCCTTCTGGTGTCCCCCCCCCCCAACCACGCAGCTGATGTGACAACCAGATGTTTGCTGAGAAGGACTTCCCTGGAACCGCCAGGCAGTGTCAGACAACTGTCAAACACTCGTCCTGAAAGCTTTGAAAGAGATAATGGAGCTGCTGTATCTGATGTTAGCCACAGCACTGAAGGAGATCCGAGAGGCCCCACTGGGGAGAACAAAGACACAAATGTCTCCAAGCTAACAGGGATAAGTAGTACAGATTTCCTCCCAGCATGAGGCCACTCCACTTTTTTGTCTTGAATACACAGGCTCATCTTAAACACGGCATTTGCATAATTTCCTCTTTGCATGTTTGGAGTGCCCACTCTAGTTACTACAATCAATTATCAAGGAAGGATTTTTCTGTCTTTGCAGCCTCAAATGCTTGGCATCTAATCAGATACTGAACAAACAACTGCCCCTAACATTGTAATTTGTCACATTAACAGATATAAACCAGAAACATTAACAGTTGAATATTACAGACTGAATAACTGTTAACACAGTTTCAGGGCTTTAATGTCTGAAGGATTACATAAACAAAAAAGCAAGAGAGGAGAGTAAAGTAGATGGTTAAGAACTGAACATACAGTAGTTTGTTATAAAGATCTCACCATCCCTACAGTAAAGTGTGCGTCAGACCTGAAAATGTTAGAAATAAACAACTTTAAATTTCAAGCCTGGGGGCTTTGGCTTTTTTTGGAGCATAGACAAATCCAAACCCTGCAATGCTGAAGATGCTGTATTTTGATAAAAAAAAAAATTCAGCTGGACTTTTAAACTTAAATGATGATGTGGGAAAGACAAAGTCTTGTCAGTTGAGGCTCTTTAAGAATTCTCCCACAGTCCTTCTTATGTTCCACAAAACCCACAAAAGCCTAAAAGGAAAACCTTTTTTTTTTAAAAATACAAATGGAATCTTATTTGTGGAGATTTGTTCATTCTTTTTCTTGGTTATGATAATATTTTAATCACCAAGGTAACAGGAAATATCCCTTCAATTGAGTCCAGTAAGCCAGGAACACTGAGAGTGTAACAAACCGCCAGTGCAGCCATATTATCTAAACCACTAATTTGAAATAATGAGCAAGTAGCAATGAAAGATTTTTATAATCCCTCATTTTGTAAAACAAGATTAAAAAGTCTACAGCCATGCTAGCGGCTCTTTTAGGCTACCGCACTGTATGTTAAAGATTATACTTTAACAATAATAATTAATGATTAAGGTGGCCATGAATGTCTGTACAAAATTTCACTACACTACATCCAGTTGTTGTTGAGGCATTTTAAACTGCAGCAAAGTGGTGGACCGTCCACATGAGATTGCCATTTCTAGAGCCATGTTGCTAACGTGGCCAAAAAACTGTGTGCTGTAAGTTGAAGTTGAAGCAGGAAATCTCAGGACAAAAATTGCCATGTTTCCTCTGCATAGTACGGTTTGGCTCGGCTCAACTTGACTAGACACGCTGTCAGTACCAGGTACTTTTTTCAATTTTTTAATTTATTTCTTTTATTTTTCTGTTGTTTTCCACTGCAGCTCGTCCCCTTATCCTGGAAACCAGACAAATCTTCCAAGCACAATTTCATTTGCTCTGGCAGATACAGTACCTCTGGCTCCCTTTCCATTCAGACAAAATTGCACCAGCTTTGGTTCCAGCTTCCCTTTAGGGCCAAACAAGCATTTATTTAATCTGTATGATGTTTGACAGAGGAGCGTCACCTGTCCAGATTAGTGATATGATATAAAGTGATATGTCAAACGTTTCGCTGCTCTGATAGGTTGTAGGTCCATCCGATTGCAGCTCTGTCTAGCACAACGGCTCAGGCTCCTGAAACTCAGGACAAACTGTCAAACTAGAAAGTACTGATCAAATGTGGATCAGGCTTCTGTTAGTACATTGCCTATTTCTCACCTAAAATGTTTGCAGAAACATGATTTAGTGAGGCAGATGTCATTTTGTGTCTTGTTTTCAAACAAAGGCTCCCAAAACTAAAGTAAAACTGTAAAATAGGGCAGCGTTAATCAAATATGGATCTAGATTATGTTACTACATTACCTATTTGTCACCCTAGCTTACTGTTTACCTGTAATATGAGAAATATTGCAACCAGGCACCTGCCATTATGTGTCCTGCTTGGAAACGGACCAAGCATTGCTACGTCACACTTTTCTGATTGGTTGTAGGTCATGTTTCATTGTTCTGAATGGTTGTATGTCTACCCAGTTGTGTCAAGAGGCATTTTGGCATTTGTGAATTAGTCTGGCAATGCCGGGCTAGTTACCCCCTCAATGTAGGCAGAATTTTTACCTGATCATCATACCAGTGCCACCTGAAACTGCCATGGCATAATCATCATCAGTGTGACACAAGTGCACTGGTCTTGCAAAACCAGACCTCTCTCCACAGCGCTCAGTGCTGGAGAAAGGTCTAGCTCTTGCGCATTCTGCTATAGGGGAAAAAAACGCCATCTTGTGCGGTGCTAAGCTCAGGGTGCAGCGAACAATGCTGCTGCAGAATAGTGTTTAAGGGGAAGTGGTAGAACATTTGCATGTCGGGTGTTGAGCTCTGGCATTAAAATGACTACATCACTGCCAAAGAAGAGATAACAGCTAGTTTGCTGTTTGCAGTGTAGGTTACAGCTAGGAAGTTGTTCTTGTTTCCTGGGGACTTTGAAAACGTAGAAAGCAAATATCACAATGACACTTTTTTTTTTGCTGGCAGCCATTTTTTAAAATCTGGGTCAAGTGAATAAAAAAAAATGCAATCACAATATGTAATCGGTGTTCAGGGTGTCTGAGTGGCGCAAGTGCCAATTTTCTCCACCCAATCAGCCGCTTTAGTATTGGCTTGATTTGCTTGGAACCGCAACTGATGTGATGCCAAAAAAGGACCAAGCACTCGGTGCGTAAATCACAAGTTTCAGTGCTCAAGTCTGTCAATTCTTTGGACAACAATAAGATATTTGCTGATATCACAAAGTCTGGCAAGATTTCAATTTGATTCAGTTTAGGGGTCTGTGATCAATATCATGTGTCTATATAACACATTTAGTTGCATTTATGTCAACTCAAAAAAAAGCAATTGTATTAGGGTTTACAATTTTATGAAATCTGCGACACAGACATGCCATGGGAATTTCAAAATAAGGGCATGTCTTTTAGATGAAGATATAAATCGATATTTTCACTTTGCATCAATCATGCTGGATCACTGAACACTGAATCAATAGATCAATCCAGATGGATGCATCATTACTTACTAGGTACTATGCGCAATTTTTGACAATCGAAAGAAGATTGTGTCGAGCCAGGCTGTATCGTGCAGTGGAAACACAAGATATGTTGCGTAAAACTGGGGAATATCTGTACAACCTTTAAGGTCTGTCATTAAGATCGCTGTGCCCAACCGTAAACCAGGTTGTAAAAATCATGACACCAGACAGTCAACAGATAGTTTGGAGTTTTTACAGTACAATAAATCTTTCGTATGCAGCTGAACATTGCAGTGCTGAATAAATACATCTGTGTTTCTCATTTCTGGAATCGAAGTGGCATCCAATGCCTCGGACCGTTCCAGTATTCAGTCACACTGACGGATCACATCTCCCAGTGTCGGCTTTCATCCCCCTCAGCTAGTGAATGATGCATTTTGCGAGTTACACTGAGGAAATCTGGTGCTCATATTACACAGATTTATGCATCTGAAGACAAGCTTTATCTGCGATGTTTTGAAGAGCACAAGACATGCTGAATGAGATGCCCTTTCAATGAACACGGGCCTGATGAAAGAAATGTCAGATTGTAATTTAGCTCGGCTCTTTCACAGACACAGACGCCACACATACACACACCCACACACATGCACTCTCTCTTCCCATTCTCATCGAAAGACTTTGGCAGATGGAAGCGTCTTTGTCTCGCCAGAAGTTTTCCAACCTTGAAAAAGCCACCCCTCCTCAGTTTAATGAAGGCAAGCCACAACAGCGGTGTAGTAATGACTGGATTGTGTACAACATTATCCCTCCCCCTCCTGGACAGAGCCTTTGTATTCACCGCAGGCCGAGCTTCTCCCACCACAGAGCAAAGGAGGGGAGAGAAAACAAGCGCGCCTCCCCAATGCTAACTCAATAATGACTTCCCACGGGGGAAAGAGAATACGGGGCAGTCTTTGAAGTGGCTGTGCTGCAGGAGGCTTCTTCTGCTTCAGTCTCGCTACAGAAAGCTCTCACGTGGGTTTTTACTGAGCCTGGGACCTAAACGGGCTCCTTGCAGCCGGCACACACTCATCATCATCAGTCGAGGCTTCATTAATGTCCTGATATCCTGTAGTCATTGTGGGAAACAGCTATTTGTCATTGTTTAAAAAAAGTTGTGCAGGACTTGGGGATCTTCGCTCATGTTGTGCCTGTCTTGAGTGCCTCTCATACATGGAAACCACAAAATTGCTGGGCTCAGCCATCCAAGTTATCCGAAGAATGCGGTGGTTTTTGTCGTTCACACATAAGTCACTTCTACAGGCAGCTTATGTGTTGACATTGTTGTACATGGAGATTTAGCATTGCTCATGCGAGACGAGGCGTCTCCAGTGTTCGTCTTGAGTTTGCAATGCTTAGATTGATTTGGAAACTCTGTCAGCGGGATGCATTAATGTGCAACTGTATAAATAAAGGGTGGGAGAAAAAATCGGCTCTCTTAAGTATCATCATTCTTGTTTTTTGTTTTCTTTTGACATTCCTAAGTCCATTTTTTTCTGTATGCACTTAAATAGCACTTAGTCTGTCTGCTTGATGCTAACACATAATAGGAATTCCCATTAACTCTTAAGTGGAAATTAGCAGCGCAATCGCTGTAACATCCAAACAAACTGATCCATTTTACTTCACACACTCAACAATGCTCAATGCTCAGACATGGCATATATTTCGTATCATCTGTTGAATCAGACTGATATTTGTTGACTTCACATTGCAAACTCGGCTAACTGCTGACTGATCTCGCAGGTTACTTCAAAAAGTATTTTATTTACTAATTTTATATGCATTATAGCAATGATGCTGCTGAAATAAAACTCAGAAAGACTGACGTGATGTGATGTGTCTAGAAGTGAATGATTTGATATTTTCACATTATCTTGTGTTAAAAAAAAGAAACAAAAATCGTAATATCGAATCGTAATACTTACAGAATTGGCATCCAAGTATTGTGATAATCATGGATCAGGAGATAAGTGTGTGGTCCCAGCTCTAGTATAAATTGTAAAATTACAGTCCCTTACACAGGCATGAAGCAGATTAAGGGGTGGTGATGTTGGTCTGTTGGCCAAATTTGTTACAAATATCCGTGGTGCCCACAGGATGTACCCTAATGACTTTGTTTCCTCCAGAGTCACCACAAGGTTGACATTTAAGGCTTTGAGTGAAATGTCTTGACAACTATGGGATGGGTTGCCCTGAATTTTTGTGATCCCTTAACACCAGGCACACACAAGAGATGAAAGCGCTGCAGTATGTCAGTTCTCGAGCAAGCAGTCGCTTGGTCGTTCACACCAGGAGCACATTGCTCCGCACCAGTCAACAAGCGATTCTGCTCTTCTGCTCTTTTTTAATTATACAAAGAGCTGGTCTTTGTAATAACCTCATGGATTTAAAGCTTTTTTTCTCCACACTGGATAAAAAGCAGACTATCGTCTTGAATGATGATCTGCAGAGACGGGCTTCTCTCTTGCCTGTCTGCTCTGCTGATCTCTCTCCCTCTCTGTAGACACAGCCAACAAATACATGCTATTACTGTTACTGACTATTACTGATAGTATTTCTGATTAACAGCGGATCGACAGTGGGGAAAAAACTGGGGTAATTGCAACTCCAGGAGAACAGCAGGGAGGGGGCAGAGAAATAAGTAGAGTTGGAAAGCATGAGATGCATATTTCATCATTTATCAGAATCAGATCAGGGCTCAACATAAAGTATTGCCTGCTTGCCTGGGGCAAGTAACGTTATGTTGGGCTAGTAAATTTCGCAGCTCACTTACTCAACCCGGGAAGTGGAAAAGAAGAATTAATCTATTACACTATTTTGATTAACAATTAATCGTTGAAGTAAATTTTAATACAAAAATGGTAGAAAATGCTGGCTTCAGCCTCTCACTTATGGAGATTAATAATATAATAAATATACCAATTTGTAAAGGGGAAAGTAAAAATTGACTTGGGGCAAATAAATTTCTGGAAAAAAAAGAACCCTGCAGATCATTTACACCCTATGTATAATTCGTAGTAGATTTTGAGAGTGTTTTCATGCCAGATTTACTTGTGACGTGCAGAAAAAAATACAACAGACACCAAAAATGGTCACTGCAGATCGCAAGCTCTACGACATGATTCTTCCTGTCCGAACAGCCCAACTGGTTAACATAAGCATTGAAAGAAAGTGGGCAGTGCTTCTGTGTGTCCCAGCTGTTACTGTACATCTCGTATCATCATCAGGTCAACATTTTAAATTGTAAAATAGTTTGGTTTATGAGAAAATACGTGCAAAACTAATGACATAAGCAGCAGCTCCAGCTTTGCATGCTAACACGCTAAACTATGGTGAATACGGCGAACTGTACCTGCTTGCTGACGGTAGCTTTTAACCATAGTATCATCTAAGTGGGCGTTCAGACCTAAATCAGCCCTGTGTTAAAGCACTGCATTGGTGGGGCCGTGCTGTTTCAACTTCTGTATCTGAACACTTCTCAGATGCAGCATTATTTTATCTTTTGTTGGGACAATTGAGTTTGAAACAGTAGAAATACAATATTTACTTTGCTAAATTCTGTCTGAACCCAGCTGCTCTGAACCCTCACAAAGCTAGTCTTGATCTTGTTAAAGGGGATTGTTCTTTATTTCTTAGTGCCAGCATATCCAAAGATAATTGGTCCGTCTCTCGATAGTTCCCCTGCCCTGTCTGTGGCCTCCAGCCCATTGGTTCCCGCTGAAGATATTAAACACAGGAGATTGCAAATCTTTATTTTCCCTGTTTGAAGAAGGCTAACTAATTTCCTACAACAGATGGGTACATTTGATAGCGTTTACAGATTTTGTTGCTTGAGAAAAGTTGTGCATTTTAGCCGCGCTCGCAGCTCCATGACTGAAACCGTGGGGGAAGAGTTTCAAGAGATGTTTCAACATTCTGAGCTGGCAACTCGCCTGAGCATCTTCGCAGGAGAATCGACTTTAGCTACTGTTTTCAAATTCTGCCATGTTGTGACAGAGAAAACTGGCAGAAACATTCTTGGATGAAGGTGCGTGTGAGAAAGGGCACTCTGTCCCTGCACCCCCCCCCCATCCTCTTTCTGTTTCTCAGTGTACAGAGGAGGGGGGTGTGCGTGTCCATATGATACAGCACAACTATAAGATCTGTTTACACAGTCCCTCCTGAGGTCTTAAATGAATGCACAGCCCCTACACGCTGCTTCCATAAACACACTCCTCTCCAGAATAGGGAGCTCATTAGGACTGCACGGTAATGAGGAGCCATCCTGGTGCTCAGCAGTGGGTTAATTGGGCCAGAGAGGGCACCAGGAGCCGAGTGTGAAAATGTGAATGGCAGCGGAAGAGTAGCCCCTCTGCACGCACACACACACACACACACGCACTTTATCCCACCCTGAATGGACATAGTCTGAATCGCAGTGACCCGCAGAGGTCACCTTGTAATCACCATGGCAATGGGGGCGGCACACACGCCCTAACCGCACCGGGGGACAAATAGCAACCACTTAAGTTTTTGGCAGCGTGGCAGGCATTCCCAGCGTGAATAATGTGCAGGCGGGGGCCTCCCAACAATCTGATGGCTTTACACAAATGGGGCCTTGTAGGAGGACATTCATCAGCAATAAAACACCTTCCCTGTCTTCGAGGAGTCTGCTTGTGTCTTCTGCGGTGACACAACTATAAAACCCAAGCTACGGGAAGGGAACATTGTTTAATGTACTGCTTTACGAGGGCATTCTCTTAATCTTAATCTCTGGAGACACTGAGCTGTGGGGCTGTGGCTCGGAGCCTTTCTCTGTCCAGACTTTTATTGACTGGATTGCAGTCAGACTTTGCAGTGTGTCGGGCCATTCAGGGTTCCCCTGCCTCTTTTCTGCAGGGTTTATTCTCACAATGTGCTTAGTCCCCTCTGCAGCTTGATTGTTGGGCAAAATATCCACTTTAAAATTCAAATAGGACCATAAGGATCTTTTTTCTCTCTCTGGCGTGCATCAAATTAAATTCTCAGGCATTGTTGGCAGCTCTTGAAATCATTAAAATAAGAGAGTGTAAGTGTGTTCTTTAGAACACTCATTCTTGAGAATTGGGACAAATCACGCCTTACTCAAACATAATCCTTGAACAATTATTAATACCAACACTCTAATCATTTATATTTATATATTCTTTTCTGTACCAGAAAACATCTTTGTCCTATACAAGAAATCACAACTTCAAACAATTTAAAAATGTGAATAAAGCCTTCAAAATCTAACACTGACAGCCACTGATAACAGGTGTAAAAATGTGCTATTATAATCAGCTTTGTTTAAAATCTTTTTTTTTTTTTTTTTTAATGAAAATGTTTGCCCTGTAAAATTCTTCAGGTTCAGCTCCTTAAGATGTAAACTCAGAAAAACTCAGATTTTCCCTCTGTCAGAGCTGATATCTACAGTTCATAAAAACTTTAATCAGAAGGAGGTTCGCCCATTACAAGGTTACCTTTTTTAACAGCGTTCAAATCCATCAGACGTACCATGTGCCTTTTTGTTTTATCAGTTTTGTTGTATTGCCTTGTACTTGTATTTCCAGAATGTACAGCACTTTGGTCAACAGTTGTTCTCCTAAATGTGCTTTATACATAAATTTGACTTGACTTGACTAATAGCCAAGAGTTTGATCTTTTAAGATATATTTTCCTAGAATAAGTGAAGAGTAAAAGTACAACCCCTTCAAAATACGGTTTTGTCCCAAAATCTTAAGAATGAGTGAATGACATCATGTGTGGTGTGAAAGCTTCCTCTGCTTCTTCACATCCTCCACAAGACTGTTACCAATCGTAGCCACCTCTCCTCCCGCCCTGTTTGCAGCCTCTCTGAATGCGGAGGTGAAAGTGTGTGCGCGTGTTTGCGTGTGCGGGCCGAGCTGGAGGAGGAGGAGGAGGAGGAGGGGTCCGCCTCTCTCTGTAATCCCTCTCACTCTCTTATCACCTCGCGCAGACTGAGCAGCGGTGGGGGAGGAGAGGAGCCCGAGCCGCGTGTATCAGTGGCGCTCATCTCCCTACATTATTAAACATCCATATTTCCATATTTCATTGAGCCCCCCGTGCTTCGGCAAATCGTGGTCTACTTAGCATTCAGATGAGAATGGGATATGGTTAATGGGTATTAGATTTGTAGATGGTTATCCTGTGGCTATGTCTTTAGTACGCAGAGCCAGTCGATCAGTCAGTCGTCATGCCTCCTTCTCTCGGGTACCGCTGATGAAGTTGTAGCTGGATGTCTCTTTTTGTCGCCTTTTTGCACAGTCGTACATCAGATTTATTTTAGAGAGTGAAACAACTTTTTGGTTTCCTAACTTGTCCCACTCTTTCCTTCACAGATCCAAGAAGATGACAGCCTTGGCCGCCACATTGCAAAAAGCCTCCCTGCGGAAAAAAGACTTGGAGCTGGAGCTTGAGGAGCTAGAGGAGGCAGCGACAATGGTGGCAGAGGAAGAAGAAGAAGAAGGAGAGGAGCAGGGTGCTTCCAAGAGCGCTCCCATGTCCCGCAGTGACAGCAGCAGCGCTTCCAGTGACAGCAGCAGCAGCAGCAGCAGCAGCTCGTCTGATGAGACCGAGGAATCTGAGGCTGAAGGGCAAGGCTGCACTGACTCCAAACAAGGAGGAGGAGGAGGAGGAGGAGGAGGAGGAGGAGAGATGTGTAAGGACAACCCTCCACAGCCCCAGCCCAGCTCCGCTGCCTCTCCCATCCCCCAGGAGCCCACGAGTTTACTC
>JAJHUR010081725.1:0-16959 GCA_027495735.1 Lutjanus campechanus | reverse complement strand
CAGGCTGTGTTGACACAAAGCATCTAACCAGGTTCTTTTACTGTGCATTCATAGAATAGTGCTGTTGCAAAGCGATCGATAAATCTATACATTCCCCTCTGTTCAGCCACCGTTTATGATTGATTTTCCTGGTGATGTTATTGATTTACGTACACCTCTGCACCCACGCCTTCTTCTACTTGCATGTGAATCAAATCATGCGTAGATCATTGTTAAGTCAAGCTGGACCTTCATAGGTCACTGAGAAAGATATATATGAAAATATATCCGTGCAAAGGACACTCATAAAAATCCATCACACCAAGAAGATCCCCTTCAACCGCTGTTAACCGCCACGCATGTCAGGTTTGAAAACATCTAGCTGGCCAAGCTCAAAAGCATTTTCTGAAGACATGTTTTCAAATTGGTGGTGCTGATTGGACGGAGGCCATAATCTGCTTTGACCATTGCGTGGCAGTTGTGTTATTTGGTGCTCTATTTTATCCCCAGACATTAGCTGGGCTTTTGGTTGACAGAGCCAAGATCCATTGTGACGGCTCACTCTGGCAGGTCTAAATGGATGATGCCTCAGTGTCACTGGCTCAGTCACTGCTTGTAATCCAGCGAAGCAGAGCTAAACATTTATTTCTTTTAAGATGTTAGCAATGGCGTTTAAGAGGCTCATGAATGACTAACATCAGAAATTGGATTTCACACCACACATACAAATGCACATACAAAAACATGATCACAAAGTTTTTAGGTGCGACTTTGATCATTATTGACAAACAATGTATCTAATAACACACTATAGATTAGACACATACAACCCAGGGTTTCCGCAGGTTTCAACGAGTTAAACAGACCATAATAAATGGTATTTAAAAGATTTAAGTCAGATTTTATCTGACTTATGTTTAGCTATCGTGTGCAGAGCTATCAAGCTATCAAGTCCAGAGCAGGTAGGTGTTTTTGCGGGTAAATTCAAATGTTGTCAGGAGGTTGCTTACTGGAGTTGTAGGATTTAATGTTGTTAGTGCAGAGTGGATTGCGCAAGACTGAAAAATGCAACTTTAAAAAAGTAATCTTAACTCTCTAATCCAAGCAATTTTTAGGACCTGTCAGAACTACATCTAAGACGTTTTAAGGTCTAAAATTTAGATCATGTTTTTAGACGTTTTAAGACCCTGCGGACACCCAGAGACCTGGACAAAGGCATAACTTGCTAAATGATGCATTACCTCAACTCTGATGAAAGATCAAGTGAATAGCAAATTAATAAAGACAACTGCAATTGGGGCAGGATGTGGTTTAAATAAAATACTAAGATGATTTTGACAGGCATTACTATTGTGATATGATTCATGATTGAAAAAAAAAAATCAAAGGGATAGTTTGAATTATTTGATGTGGCGTTATATGATGTACTGATTGATAGTCAGTATATTAACCACAGTAGATGCTGGTTGGTGCTCCCCCAGTTAAGTGAAGCACAGAAGGACACCAGACTGGAAGTTACATTTTGTTTCTGACCGTGTCCACAGCAGTACACTGCTCAACTTCCAAGCTGGTGCCTCTCTCTGCTTCTCCTAACTGGGGGGTATCTACTGCAGTTTATACACTGACTCTCTCATACAACCCCACTTCAAAAAATCTGAACTTTCCTGTTAAAATCATGATTATGTTACATTTAATAAGATCTGCACCAAACAAACATGCTTTCTTACATCAGGAGAACAAGATCTATAGGGTTAGCACCACTGTACTTCATTAAAATGCTGTTTTGTCACACAACACTTCTGTAATTTGGATAATGCACTTGGCAATATTGCGATTTTGATAATATTTAGATTAATCGTGCAGCCCTTGTTATAATCAGTTTTGACTCATCGCATCAGACTTGCATAGTTTTCAAGGTCACTTAATACAAACCAGAGTGTAGAGCATTTTATCAGTTTTTACGAACTAAGTCCTCGGTTGTTTGAATGTCAGAAAACTGGAGCTTTATTTATACATCACAGATGGTTGGGGGAATATGAAATAAGCCATGTCTTGCCATGTCTTCTATGCAATATGGTCACACAGCTGTGGATCTTGGTTCCATTGTTGGGTAAATCCAAATTTAGCTGTCCAGTTGGCTGCAAACAGCTAGCCTGCAGCATAATTCTTTCACTGGGAAGCCAAAATGCAGAAGAATGTTCCACATAGATTATGTTAGAAGCCTGTTGAATTTTTAACAATGAAATCCAGTTTAACATTGATAAAGGAACAATGAGACGCAACCCTTCGGTTTCTCAGGCTGCTGTATTGCTTCATGTGACGCTGACTCCTGCTGATTGACTGAACTCCAGTCAAAAAACTAAATTTTTTTTTTTCTGTCTTCACTGTTCAAATTGCTATAATGTCTTTAGTCTCATCCTAACATTTTAATGCACTCTGTTTTCAGTTTCAACCTTCTTGCCAAACTTAATATTTTTGTATTGTGCTCATTGTAAGGGTATTGGGAAATGTCATACCCCTGCTACTGATGGATTTTAAAGGAGAAATCGGTTATAGATTTACTGTAATAAATCATAAAATGACTATGATATGTCATCAGACATTAAGGAAACATGTTAAATTGACATACTTCTCTGACAACAACACTGCCCATAACTTCTGGTAGTGTTTGCCAGTTTCATTTCAATTAGGGCTCAAATTAATGTTGGATGTTTGCCGAAAGAGCAAGTGTATTTTAATGATTTGTAAAAAATCATTAATAATCTTCTAGAAGAAGCAGATGTTTATAATGATTAAATTTAGCAATTAGCCTGGCAGGCAGTAAGGTGGGCAGTCACTGAACTCCAACAGTATGTGTTTTTGGAGCAGTGGGCTTTTGTTATGAACAGCTGATCAGCTTATAGGCTAAGACAGTCATCTTGTGCTCCTGCAGTGTTCCTGCAGCCTGCCTGAGCTTCTTTGAATCTTGGGAGGAATGGGAAGTAGGAAACAACTCACTTCAACCATAGATTGTTTCTTAAATGAGCAATATGTAGCAATTGTACATACAAAAATGAGTACAGCAGCCCAGATAGTGAGTTGGGGCCATAGAAGGTACGATCCCTCCTCCTCAGAGTCGAGGTAACTCAGACAGGCTGCAGGAACGCCCGTCTGATGACATATCATGGGCATTTTATGATTTTATTACAGTAAATATATTATAGCTTTGTCCTTTAAATAGGACTTCAACCTCTTTAATACATTGTCTATTACTCCAACTCACACACAACTGTTTCATATTGATCCTCGGACGCTCCGAGCTGAGATTGTTCTGCTGTTTCACTCATTTTTGGTTGGTAAATGTACAATATCATCCAGAAAAGGCCAAAAAAAAGTATGAAAAAAAAACCTTTTTGTTGGCCTCTGAGTCTTGCAAACCAACAGAGAAACTGTGAGAAAAATTATTAGAAATTCAAACTGACAGCAAGTGAAATACAGAAAGGGAGAAATCGGCACAAGCGGATGAACTCTCCAAATCTAAAATGAGGCACAGACTGCAGAGGGAAAGAGGGGAAGATCTTTCTCTAAGGCTCATTACTCTCCTCATAGCATGCCAAGTGCTGACCTAGCAGCATCCCAGCCCCCTATCCTCCTCTTGCCCTTCAACCCCCTCCTCCTCCAGCAGGTGAGGGAATCACATGCCGTCAGGCACACCCGTCGTCAGGCCATTTGGTCTGTGACACCCATAAAGCAATGCAGGATGGTAGTGCTCCAAGAGCTTTTAAAGCAGCCAATGGCTACTTTAATGGATGGATACACTATTTAGTTTAATTCATGCTCTGTTCAAGCCTTACAGGGAGGATTTGACCTCTCTTAGGTTAAATAATGGTCCCAGCATAGATGGGTTGGTCGGGGGGCAAGAAGGAGATAAATGCACTGTGACATTCAGCTCACTCCAGCGTCCCCCGATGTGTGATTTGAGAGCAGTCTATTAGGCGCACGCTTTGCTTAAACATGGGAAGAGTTATTAGATGGGGCAGCAATGACTGGGGGCTGCACATAAGGCAGCATTTGAAGAGAGAAACGGGTGTGGGCAGAGCGCGACAGCCATTTATCAAAGCAAATCTGGAAAAACGATGTGAGAATCCATTCTAAGAGATAGTATGACAAATTTAAAGGCCCAGCTGGCATTATGTCTTTTGGGTTTTGGACTGGTGGTGGGACAAAACAAGCACTATGAAGACATTACCTTGGAGTCTGAGAAACTAATCAACCTTTTTTTTCTCCACTGTTTAACATTTTAAAGACTGAAAAAATAATGGTTTATTCAGAAAAAAGAATCAACGCATTAATAAAAAACAATCTGTAGTTGCAGCCCTAGTTTAATGAGGTAATAGATTAATACCAACAACTCAAGTACTGTATTACCATACGTACTGAGCTCTCCGGCTTCACTAAGTCACTTTCCAGTACTTGGGGCACACAAATTCACACCAATATTTCACTAATATGTCAGCGTTTGCCACACATGTACAGAAGACCTGAGAAGACTGCCATGTGTTTGTTTTGACTATGTATTTTAATCTGTGTTAACCTGCTGTTAGCATTAGCTATACTGACATTAGGCCACAGATTTACTATTTAGAACTAAATACTGGGCACAAAAACAGTGCCCATCCAGTCCAATGAGAATTACTCGTCTGCTGCACACATTAACAAAAAAAAAAAAATTCTAGCATCCGCAATATGCAGCCCCATCTGTGATTTCCCATTTGTCCTATAGAGTTCACACTGGCTCTAAGTTTTACAAATATAAAACCCTGCTTGTGAAAAAATTAAAAACTGAAAGAGTCATAACTGACCTTGTTTGTTGTTGGAGGTGTCCTGTCAACAGTTTGGAAGATGTATTTTTTATAATTGTTGCCAGGGAAAAATATCCTTTGACGTATTAAAGAAATATTCATGTGAATGTGTATTGGAAAGTGAGTTTGTGAAAGAGGAAAGCTCAATAAGACTAATAATTGAATTGTTGGTATCAATATATTAGCTCATTTAACTAGAGCTGCAACCACCGATTTATTTTCTATTAACTTGTTGATTGTTTTTCGGAATAATCCAATTTTCATGTATCACCCAACATCATCAGGCAATATTAGCCTCTCTGACTACTATCACCCTAACGGCAAATAAGATGACATTTACTGAAGGCAGTAACCATCAGCTTTGTGCTGGTTAAATGTTGTTGTTGGTTATTTGTTGTTAGTATAAACAGCTGCTGATTCAGAGAATGACGAGATGTCATTTAAAGATAGTGTTAAGTGCTGAATGACTTTAAAAGATTAAACTTATTTTTTTATAATTAAAATGATTGTGTTTCCCTACTACAAAAGGAGGAATAAACAACCACACACACAAAAAATAAAAACATTGGCATTGGCCAAAATGTTGCTTGAAACATCTGTACCAGCCCAGAATTTCACAATCTGTGCATCCTATTTGTAAAGACTTGCCGCTTATGGCTTCCATATACATGGCATAATGTAAAAAATATATATATAAGCAACCAAAAACTGGCAGCTTTAAACCATTTCATGCCTATAAATTGTTATTTAATTTCAGATGTTTAGTACAGTCCAGCCTGAAGCTGATTTGCAGTGAACCACGAACCGCAACACAGGATGAATGGGTCAACAGTTGGACAGTTGTTAAACAGGCCCGGCACTTACGATAATCACATCAGTTTTATTTTCTAGGATTTTCTTGGTCTTCAATGACATGAAATGTGCAATGACTTTTTGAGCACCACTGGCATGGAAAGACCAGTGATAACTTGACAAATTGACTTTCGCGTGTGAAGCATGTGCCCTAATTTGCCGGGCTCACTCCTGCAGAAACAACTCATACAGAACAATAAAGCAACGTTGTCTTATGATTCACATTTGCATTAACAGAACAAAAACTATACTCTCATGTTTTTGCATGCAGCTAGAATAAACCCTTTTACAAACCACATTTTCATACTTCACATTCAATGATTGATTTTTCACTTGCCGTCCCTGTAGCTCCTGATAAAAGTTAGTAAAATGCTTCTCAATTCTTTGAGATCAAAGCGACCGCACCTAAGCATGCCCAGAGCCTCTTGCCCCCACACAACACCTTGATCCCAAGCCCGCATTTCAACTAGATTCAGAGCAAAGAAGCAAGAAAAAGGAAAATTCAATCTGAATATGGCATCGACAATAGTGTTGTGTATCTGCTGATGGCGTACAGCCTTGACCAAACACTCCTGCTGAGCAAGAACGATCATTAACTAAATCCTGATGATGTAAATCTATGAACCAAGAGGTCAGTAGGGGAAAAAACATCACTTAAATGGGTCTTCAACACACCGTGTTGTAGGATATTCATCTTCCTTCAAACACGCTGAAGTTTTCTGCCTTCCACAGAAATAAAACTGTCCTTCCACCAGGATGCAATTTGTGCTTCAGCTACTTAGACTCCAATGTTTTAAATAAGCACAAATTTAGGTACCTTACAAAATGACACAATCCAACCCTATAGTTGAGTGTGTGATAAACAAAACCAAAACAAAGCATTTAAACGTTCTTCAGCAGGAAGCTCCAGGCCAAGTACACATCAAACAAAGAAGTTGTTCTTTTCTTTCAGCTGACAAACTGCTACCTGGTTTTACCTCTTAAACTGCAAAAACATGTATTTTTACCAGCAATTAAGTCCAGTAATGGAACATAAAATTGCCATTCCTTTGAAATGAGTATTTTCTGTTTTTTTTTTTCTTGAATTAAGAGAGTGGAAGAATTTAGTTGTTGCTTTCACGATTTTGCCAGTTAAAATGATGTGCTTGAGGAGACATTATTTTGAAATACACCACATCGATATTACTAGTTCCAAGGACAAAAATTGTGGAAAACTTTTTGATTTGATTACAACCAGTTTGCTGCCGATCTATGGTACAAGAAACTAAATTTATAAAGCTCTTTTGCTCTCTTACGGCAAATAATTACTGGCATTTTATGTAACAGTCTGTCAAGAATGTAGCACCGCAAGACCTGTTAAAATGTGTGAGAGGAGCGATTAAGCATCTGACCCCTGAGTGCCAAAGTATACGTTATTCATCGCTCTGCCGTTATTCATCTCTAAAATGTGTTCATCTTCACCCTGAGGGGGTCAAGTGGACTCTTTTACTTTCAGTGCAGGTTAGCACGGAGATGTGTGCAGGGGTCAGGCCAAGTTTGGCCATGCTGTCTCCCTCCATCTTTCTCCCCGTGAACATCCTAACATCCACCCCCATCTGCATATTCCCAGAGTGACAAAACTAGTTAGCTGAGTAATAAATCAAACCTCGGCTGCCCAATTTGGTTTCCTAATGTAATTAATAAGTGCTAAAAGCATTTAACTGGCCATAATTTGCGGATGCCACTTTGAAGTGACTATTTAAGGAAAACTTTGTGTCCGCGTGAAAGAAAATATTATGTTGGCACTGATATCTTTGCAAGAAGTTGTATGCAATGGCATGCAATGCAAGCACAAACCTAATACTTATCTATAAAATTGAAAATCTCCAGTGAAAACTGGAAAAAATATGTTTGACTACATCAAGATCTATCAAGATTTATCTAATCAGCATCGGGGAATCGGATTATCTGACAGAACATTTGCAATCCAATGTAGTTAGAGGCAAAAAGGCATTTAGTTTAGACACATCAACATATTTTCCAATATGCAGAGTAATGGTTGCAGATTAGATTCTAAGATATATACATATATGATAATATTTTCTGGTTCATATTTTTATTTCTCGTTCTTTTTTTATTCAGATGACTCTGACACAGTTGTAGTAGATGTGGTTTGGGAGTACGTATTTGTTGATATGAATATGTTGATTATTTTGTGTTGCTGGATTATTTAGCTTATTTATGTATTTATATATTTGATTTTCGGGTTGTTAATACCCATGTTTTGTGCCTGAGGACCGCCTTGAAAACGAGATGGTGCGTCTCAAGGGGTTTATTGCCATAATCTGTCATAGATTAGACTTCCAGAGTAACTTTACTGATCTGGACATTTTTATTAATAGCTTTACTTTTAAATTGCCTTGAATAAATCATTATCGACACATCCTCACACTGAACTCTAGCCTATCAAAAAGATTGACTCTCTCAGAAAGGATCTATCAATTAAATCTCTATTACTCGGGACCCAATCCATGCAGTCACTTCCAGACTTGCTTAATCCCCTTCTTCACTCTCTCTGCAGCAAACCGCTGAGAGGATAGCGCCGACAGAAGTGAGCAGAGGGAAGGAAGGCAAGAGAGAGAGGGAGGAAGTGGAGAGGGGGTGATTGCCGAAGAGCAGAGCTTGTCATGAGTGGATTTATGGCTAGGGAGACAGCGGCGGGAGGCGGGCGAATTGATGGGTGACACATAATCAGCCTCCTTATCGCAGCCCCGCAAAACTGGATTGCATCCAGAGGCTTGTGATCCGTCCGGATTTGGCTAATGTCTCCCACTCCTCTCCTGAGCCCCGACAGCTCTCCGTTATCAGGGCCTGGCCTGGGCTTCCTTTCCCTTCCCTGTGACTGCTATCCCTCCACCCCTCCATCCACATGCCTCCTCCATGCTGTCTGTATCTTGACAGTGTGTCAGGTAAAGAGGCAACTAAGGGTTTGTTGACCAGGTCTGTCCATCCACCTCTCTTTCCTGCCTCCTTCTTGTTCTCCAGTGTTATTTTAGCCTCTCTCCTTCTTCCTCTTCAGCGATGCTTCCTAAAATGCCACATTAAAGTTTCTGTCGCTCTTTATTTTACAGTACACTAACAAGATGTGACTAGCTGTGCGTATTAAAATGACACAAAACTAGAAATAATATGTTCTATATTAGACTCTATTTGACTCTTATTTAGGGAGACATTACAACTAAACTGTACAGTAAACTATGTATATTATTTCCCAAATACAAACTCTTATTAGACTTTATTAGAGGGTAGCTGGGATACACTTTCTTTGGCTGGTTCCATACAATTGGAAGAGTAGACGAGACCGCTGCCTACTTCATTGATCGAATCACATTAACTGCCTACAGTATTATAATAAATCTATACAGTCACCCATAGACAAAATATTCCTCTACCTCTATAATTTTGCCCTTTACGTTTCACGTTTTCAAACTAGTTGATATGTAATTTCACTTTAGTTCACAGTACAGTCGGGTTGTAATGTGTTCCAAATTACCCACTAATAAAGTTTAATAAGGGTCTAACAGTGGAAAATAAAATGTTTTAGTTTACAGTACACTTCCGTTGTAATGTGCCCTTTATTAAAATGTCTAATATAGTGCATATTTCTAGTTTTTGTCTAATTTGATACAAAGTACCGCTGGTTTCGTCTTATTAGTGTACTGTTAAATAAAGTGCAACCAAAGTTTCCACAAGTTAATCTCCAAACCTTCTGCTTCTCAAATCAGTACCAATTGTTTACAGTATTGTTGGCAGAAATAGAACCAAACCTCTAATGTGTCACTGCTGTTGAAAACAACCAAATGCGTCTCTGTAAACTGGTCTTGTTTGCATTTTGCAGCCCAAAATGTCAGTTTTTGTCAGGGATGTTTATTGTTTCGTGACTGGAGTTACAAAAGCAACAGCTCAAGGAAGGAGTGAATCACAGCTTCCACAGTGGTTGGGTTCAAAGTTTCACAAAGTGGTTTTGGGGTGAAATGGAGCTATGGGATGACATAATGCTCTGGTTCACTCACACGAGCTCAGCACCGCTCTCCAAAATCTCTCACGTAGTGAATGGTAAAATAGTTTGTTTCCTGTAATATGTCATTGCAGGAGCTGGCCAGGGTGGCAAGAATGACAGTGCAAAGCAAAAACAGGGCAATATTTATGCATGCGCATGTATATTATTGCAAGTGGTGCCATCTGGCGGCGTTCTAAAAAAAACAGGGTTACTTACTGTCGTTCTGACCTGCTGCTGATTTGCCCCGTTTATCTCCACAGTCAGCAGTTGGAGCAGCAGCAGCCGCTGTGACACAGCTCTGCGTCATAACTCAGACAAATCTGATCACACGGACATGATAACCTACATATTTTTAGATTCAGCGTGACTTATACTTTCCAAGGATGTGATAATCTCCGATGTTATTGTCATCCATAAATCCGCTTAGAAACGATAGGAAAAAACAAGCACCAGACATCAGAACTTGCCAAAGAATCATGTTTTAAAGTTTTCTTCTGCATAAAAATAATCCAGCAACAGTTGCCTGTCTGTCCATAACCCTAACCTTTTGTAAACAAGGAACCTAAAAAATAATAAAGGGTTATTACGTTACTGGTGTCACAATTGAAAGCTCTGAGCGGCACCAGTATTTTGTAGTGCAATTAACTAGCTAATGTTTCATGTGTTTTCAAGGTATTTTTCCTTTGATTTGTATGTTAGTTCAATAATTAATTTACATGCAAGTTAAGACAATGTTATGCTAAATTTAAAACAGACTTGAGCTTCTTATGCATGTATGACTGAGGTTAGTAGCAGACTAACGTAGGTAAATTAGCTAATCTGCAATAATACCCTAACTAAATTAACTCTGAGCCCATGAGCTAACATTTCTAAAAGTTTCTGATAGCCATGAAATGTTTTACAGCTAAGGGTTAGTTTACAGCCTGCCAATGCACAATTAGTAGTGAGTGGAGGTTTGTAAATGTGTCATTTAAACACATGATATTCCCATAAAATTTGCTATTAGCCCTGTCTACCACTGTAAAGCAGCCTTGGATCAAAGTAAAAGTAAGAGAGATGGAATGCAGAATACAAATTTTGTTTGGGACACTGCACTTGCAACTTTTTAATTTGCTGAGGTGATCATTTTAATTTGACTCACCATGAGCCCTGTAGAGTTTGTCTAATCATCTTTGGATACTATTTGGAGGCCAACAACGAATGCACACATTTGGAAAAATAAGTTAGTATTCTTCGTCTCATGTATCAGGCCAAACTCACACAAATAATCAATGCCACTGTCAGGATAATTGGTCTCCCCACAGCCAATCTTAAAAAATCAAACAATAAGGCCATCACACACATTGCAACCACAATAGCACACAACACCACACACCCCACTCAGCTATCATCTGATCCTACTGAACTCAGGGCACAGGTACACACCTCTGAGGGGCAGAAGGGCTCGCTTTGGGAAAAGCCCGATCCCAGAAAAAAATAGGCCCTGTCTGTCGCAGTGTCTGCTGCTGCCTATATATGTTGTTACTGCGTATCCGTTGTCCAATGTGTACTTTGCTGTGGCAATAAATTTCCGCTTGGGAACAAGTCAAAGTCTATCAAGGCTTGCATGGCATAGACATGTTGAGTTTTAGTGAGCTTCTCTATGCATGTCCCATAAGCCCAAATGGAACTGGCACCAAGGTCTGGCACCAAGCAGCGTCTTAGGATGTTGATATTATGAAGTGACTTTTTCCTTATTTTTTAGGTCCCTTGATTGCAAACAGGTCCTGCTGATAGCTAAGCCAACTATTATATAATCTCAAATAGGCCGTTTCTCTGTTAAGAAACAATGACACTGCACAAAGTTACCAGAGCTAATAAACTGCCTCACCTGTTTCTCCATTTGAAGCTCAACTTCATTTTTTCCACAATTACTGGCCAAATGAAAATGACTTTTCCAGCTGAACTTCAGACTCCAGAACTAAACTGTGCAGGGATATTTTCAGGTCACAAAGCATTATAATGCTTCCACTATTTAAAGCAATAATGTGTAACATTTCGGCATTAAAATGTCTAAAAAAGCTAGACATATGCCATATATTTTGGTGAGTTGTGTACTTCCATTATCCCAAATGTTTCCAACATGCACAGAAATCCGTAATTTATTAAAGATAATGGTGGATTTCCTGCTAGCCATTGCTTACTAGTTGCTATAACTTCTGGGAAAACAAGGGATACATCTGGACCATGTAATCGCTTCCGTGTGTGCGTGCCTGCATGACGCCTGGAACGGCAGCTCGTCCAGCTAATCTCGCATACTAGTGGACTAATCAGTCTAATTTTTTTGTGCAGATTCATGCGTGTATGCCGGAGGACCTCTGTGATTCACAATTCTAGAAACATGCTTTTCTTCTTCTTTTTTCTTCTTTTATGCCTTTATGTTTTTATGGCCAGTGGCATAATGTTTTCAGGTCATCACATTCTTGTGGACGAGATGTCAAGAACACTGTGAGGGGATTACTTCTAACTTGGCACAAACATTTACTACGACTCGATAATTCGATTTTGGTGGTCAAAGGTCAAAGGCCGAGGTCACTGTAACCTCACTAAACACTTGTTTGGCCATAACTCAAGAATTCATGGTTATTATGACCAAACTGCACACAAATGACTAATAGGATAAGATAATGATGTGATTACATTTTCTATCTGAAAGGTCACTGTTCACTGTGACATAATGTTCAGCCCTCTTTCAGTCCCCTGTACTTCTCTGTAGAAACAGACACTGATAAAATTAATACCTCTAATTAATTTCCTTCAAAGTCAATCTAGTGATAGGTTTCATATTCACTTTCTTCAAATTCTTCACTACACACATTATATGAGTCTGTACAGACATGGATGTAAACTACAACTTGACTGGTTGTCAGAAACAGAAACAACTGTGGGGCAGTAATTCTAGCAGCAGCTGACTTCTCATTTGTCTTAACCAGTCGCTAGGGGCCACAAGTGATCAACAACTGCTTCAGTTTGAAATCTTGTTTCAGCTCGGGACGACATTATGTGGAAGTCGTGTTAATGTTGGTGGAACTTGCTGGTTGCATCTGGCAGTTGTGGTGGCATTGCAGTAGGTGCTTCACCATCTGTTGCCTGGGATCTGCATTCTGAGTGCACTCTTCTAGTTTGCTGTATTTTTGATTATTTTGCAAGGCTAATCTAACATATGGAGCAAGGTAGCTTTCAGTATAGTCACTGAGATAACCAAAGTAAATTTGAAATTTGGGGCGACAGTAGCTCAGTCCATAAGGATTTGGCTTGGCTTGGGGACCAGAGGGTAGCCAGCTGAAGTCCAGCTCAGACCAAAAAGTACGGAGTGGACTGGTAGCTGGAGAGGTGCCATTTCAACTCCTGAGCACTACTGTGGTGCCCTTCAGCAAGCCACCGAGCCCCCAACTGCTCAGGGTGCCTGTTGCTGGGCAGCTTCCATCACTCTACCACCTCTCCAACAAAAAACTGCATGTGCATGTGTACAATAATTAACACTGGAGTGAAAAAATCGAATTTCCTCCAAGGGGAACTAATAAAGGATGTTCTTCTCTTCTGAAAATAACCAAACGCATACCTGACCAAGCCCACACCTCTGTGCAACAAAACTGCAAACTGCACCCCAATGCTTTCTGGAACGCAGGTATACATCTACCGGAGGACTTCTGCAGTGCCGCTGTTACTAACAAACTCACATGGTCAATGCGTAGGTGCATTTTGCTGACACTGCCAATCTCCATTTTAACTTTGGTACAAAGTAAGAAAATTAGCACATAAAATGACACAGCTCTGTGGCATTTTCTGTGCTCTGTGTGTTGGCAAGCAGAATGCAGAGACTGTAATGAGCTTAATTGCTTTGCTTCAGAGCTAACATGAAGCTGCGTTGCCAGGCTGCTGGATTAAAAACATTTACAGCATTTGCCTGAGTGAACCTCCTCTCATAAAAGACGACGTACCAAGATCAAGCTAGTTAACACACCAGAATGCTTATTTAAATACCAGTAAAGTACTGTATCACAGGACTAATGCTGAGAACATATCAATGAACACCAAACCTGTATCCGCTCGCCCTTCTTATAATGAACAATGCAACCTTCTATTCACAACATTAAGTGATGTACAGTCACATACTGGGACTTATTTACCAGAGTGCTCCCTACATTAATCTCACACTTAGTGCCTGATGCACTGTTTAGTGCTGACACAAGCCTTCAGCACACGTCATGGACCATTTAGGCATTGTATAATAATATGATGCACACACAAACACGCACTGCATAAATGTCTCATTTCAAACAGTCTCAGTTCATCTACTTTAGCTGAATGTTCAATAACACTGTATGACAATAAGTTATACAATAGTGAGGCCTTTTTAAAGTAAACATGTGTGCACAAATTGCATTTTACATCCCCTGAAGTGGCTTGGCATCCCTCCTCATGCTCACATTTGCTCTGTTGTTTGGCATTGTGTAGTTCATCACAGAGCTGAGGCCAACACGGTTCACATAATGCACATCTCCGTCCGTCTTCAAGAAAATGAACACGAGGTAATGATGCTGATTGCGGTTGCCGTCCTGAATGACACAAAACAAAACCAGCCAATGCTGACATAATACAATAAGCTCATTACGCAGGAAATATTACATTTACATATAAATTGAGTTAAGTCACAACTCACTCTGCTGTTTTTAAGATTATTCTTATCAGTAAAGAAGTTGGGTGATTTAAAAAAAACAAAAAAAAAACACTGTTGACGTTGCATTAAAACGGGGACAAAAGTGGTATTCTTTCTCTGGAGAGAATCTACAGTCCTGTTAACCAAGTCAGTTTGGTAAAAAACCCTTTAACTGACTTTATTGTGCTGCACAAGGCTTTTATAGAACCAGTGAAGCTACACGTAGGCACACACGGACAAATCTTTTAAGTAGGGAGCAAAGCTTGTAAATTTGCTGTTACACACAAACCAAGCTTTGAACGCTCTGTCAGTTTGCCAAACTCAACCAAACAAAACTACGAGTCTACTTACTAAAGATGAAAGTTTCACATCAGGATTATACCGACCATCACAGTTATCAGTGTCATCGTGGAATTGTTAAAATGTGGTAAAAATGTTCAAAAAGCACTGATACATAAACTGAAATTTTCACCACATTTTATGTTAAAAACTTCTCAATGATTTGAAACCATAGTGCTTCGTGTTGGGAATTTTACTTTGGTTAATCATAAAACCAGTAAGCATTTTATTCCAACTACTCCTGAATTGCAGTAATCTGAGACAACGCTACCATCCTAACAATAACACTTCTAACATTACTTTATTAGTTTAGTGTTTAACATTGTAAAAAATAAATTAAGTTCAATAGTTGTTGAGACATTTCAAGATTCAAAAACTTTATCGTGCATTAATGCAGGCAATAATGGAAATTTGACTTTCACTGGTTCAGGACATACTTAAGGATATAATACAGTGCATATAAATACAGCAAATGGACACAAAAAGGGCAAAATGTGTTATAAAAAATATGTGAAAGGCTGTGTACTAGCAGATTTAGGAGTTGAAAGTTAAGTTGAAGAGTTCACATGTGGCAGTTAAAAACTGAATAATAAATATTTAATATAAAGTGCTGTATGCCAGCTCAGCTCAGAGTCCTTAAGTTCCTCCATGGTTGCTGTTGAACTTTGCACTGGGGATATAAAGGATTTTTCCAAGGCTTTTACACACAACACCACAAATGTCAATGTCATGATGGTGCTAGAGGTAAAATCAGAGGATTCACCAAAGTTATAAGGATTCACCCTCCAAGGACGATAAATTAGTGCTGACCGATAAATCATATTATCATTATCGTGACATGAACATGTGCGATAAACACAAAAAACGCGCAAAAGATTGCCTGAAACGCAGTGAATAAGAAATATTTTGCACATTTTGCATGTTGTGCACAACATGCACAACACATTCACACTCAGCATGTGCACATTTGACCTATCAGATGGAGCCCTGGATACATGGACCAAGGATCCACACCATTTGGCCAATCAGAAGAAGCTCCAGCTCGCTGTCGGAAACCCTAAGATTAACTGGTATCAATTTGGTGGCAACTGCGAGGCTATTCTTTATTGGGATCCCTATTAGCTGCCTCTATGGCTGCCTCTTCTTTGGTTAGCTAGCATGATGGCTGAGAAAGGAGAGAAGAGCAGAGAAAAAAATATGGTTCCTGAAGACCTTGTAGTTAAAAAGAACAGCACTTCTGCTATTTTCAATTAATTTTGAATTCAGGAGAGACTATGTGTTACAAACACGGCTGCTGTGTACAACAGACTGAAGAGTTGCGGAAACTTTCAGAGGAAACAAGCTAATAAGCACACATCAGTATTTGTTTACTGCAAGTCATATCGTCATCGCAATATTGAACAATGTTGCAGATTTTCCTCATAACAGGCCTTCCATGAATGTACCAAGTTTCATGGCCAAGTTTCATGGCCATCCATCCAATGGTTGAGAAAGTTCATTGTGGACCAAAGTAATGGTCTGACAGACAGACCAACCACAGCCATAACTACAATACATGTACAATATAAAGGTATTTTCTTTGTAGTTAGGATCATTGTTTGTTTGTAGAACATAAGGCAATCCAAATCCTGGTCAAATCCTAGTACTAGTGGCTACAAAAAACCTTTTATATTTTTCCCTGCACTCAGAAATGAAACGGTGAAGCCATCTGAGCAGTATCCAAAGTCAAGCTGCTACAGCTGGCATTACAATCATTTTTTGGTTTTATTCATACTAATATTTCTTGTGGACCAATGCTCATGTCCTTTAATTGTAAAGTAATGTTGATGATGATTATATTCTGGCTTAGGTACACCTTAACCCTCCAGATATCAATAACTTAAAAGAGATTCCATTGCACAAACAGTGACAATTAGGAAGAAAGATGTGTGGGAGACGTTTGCTGTCATTATGAGTCCTGGACTATTGGATTCTCTTTAATGACTCTGAAAAGTGGCCATTTACAAAAGGTGGCTACGTGACTGTGTTTGCTATCTCTCAGTCATTCTCCACATCCTCCTCCTCCCTCCTGTAGGGCTGCAATTTTCCCAAGATGCAACAGCCGGATGACAAATGGTTGCTTAAAAAGCAGTTTAAGAGGATTACTGTCTGTGTCTGTGTCTGTGCTGTGCGTGTGTTGTGTGTGTGTGTGTGTGTGCTGTCTCTTTTCC
>JAJHUR010081724.1:0-13392 GCA_027495735.1 Lutjanus campechanus | reverse complement strand
GATACACAGAGCACGGCTTGGGTTCGCAGCCAGCTGGCAGCAGACACTGAGAAGTAGACAGAGAGTGTAGAAGAGGCCAGCAACGACGATACAGCCTAATAAAAGGGAGAGGTATGTTTTATGTCAAAGCATATACATGCTCAGAGGGGAATAAGATGCTCATTATTGCCGAGGAAGTGTATGAAGCGTATGGAGTTCATATTTTTCGTACGACTGTTTGGTCAAATGCTAAGTCTTTCACCTAATTACTGTCATCATTAATATGCAATATGTTTTGATAGAAAAAAAAAAAACTTTTTCCCTTTTCTCTTCCAGAGATTTCCGTGCACAGTCTTAGTTAAGAATCCTTAAAGGAATAATTCAGATTATTTAAAGTGATGTTGTATGAGGTACTTGTCAATAGTCAGTGTATTACCCACATTAGATGTTGGTTGACATGCCCACAGTTTGGAGAAGTAGAGAGGAGTACCAGCAAGTGAGCTAAGCAAAGTACTGCTGTGGTCGGGGTCAGCAACAAAACATATTTTAGCCACCTAAAAGAAGAAAATCAATATCAATTTAAGTGTATGCTTTATTTGGAATATTTGCTGTCAGACAGCCTTTTCTTATGGGAATCCGCCATTATACATGCCAAATATCACTATCTTCAAAACCAACAGTCACATTTTATGACTGACTTTGGTGAGACTAACTCTTGGAAAGATCAAAATCAAACTAACTATCATTTAAGGCCAGAGTATGCTGTACAAAATACAACATCTGAAGGCAATAGTGTGTATCGTTGGTTCTCAGTGTTTTTCAGGCCTTGGACCCCTTAACTGAGAGACAGAGTATGAACCATCTACTACATACATTGCATATGTATTTTTGCTAAGTTAGCAGCAGTTGCTAACCAGTTTGCCATCATGGATAAGTGCTGCACAGTGATCGTAGGTTAGGTCATATGGTTCATGGGTAGCCTTGTGTTTTTTTTTTTAATTAACAGGCTGATTTATTTTTGCTTATATTCATTCGTGATAATGAAGAATTCATTGACTGATGGTCATGACAGTGATCTGGGGCCCTCCTTCAGTAACTCTGAGGAACCCCCAGGGATTGCAAACCTTCTGTTGAAAACCCAGGGTTTACACCTTGGAAGGTGGGATGAAAAGCCTACCATTGTGATGAATCAAAAAATCGAAAAAACACTCTTGGACAGCCTCTCCTGGAAGGTATTAGTGTTACACTTGGTTGTACAAATGAAAAGTGATGAAAGTAATTGTGTGAAGCATGAGATATTGAATGGGAAGTTCAAGTCCTGCCAACTATTTTAACTCTGTACATCTGGCCAACTGCTGCATTAAACAGCCATGGTTGCCGGATCGTACGTTTCTGAAATGTACAAAAATTGTTAAATGCAGACTCCCCCAATTCCAGCTTAGTAAAGGTGTGGTGGGTGGGGGTTTCAACAGTGCAACATTGCCCCGAGCAACGGAACTGGGAGCTGCCAAAGAATGCTTCAGTAAAGTCATAGTGGCATGCCACTATATTTTGGAGCCAATTTTCAACAAAATTTAATTTTTACCCTAAATATTCTGAATATTAACACTTCTAATGGCATTCCAGTATTGACAGGGGTCAGTTTCACTTAAGACATCCTGGTAAAATCCAAGTTATGTAATTTATTCTCTCCTATGCTATCAGGACTTGAGTAAAAACCATTAGCATGGCAGAAATGATCAGAGGCTAAAATGAACATTATTATTGTTTACATCTCAGCTGCTTAACTAGTTGGCTTATAGGATGGTAAATGCTCTATGCGATGTAACTCATCTTGTCCTCCACTATGCACTTGGTAAGAGGCTGGTTAAGTTGGGGTTGTTCAACCTGCACCCTCCTGCCAGCCTGTTATGTGAAGTTGTTCTTTACTGAAGTAGACAAATTGAGAAGCATTAGCAGACTGATGATGTGGCTGCTGTGCATACTAGCAGGCCTCGAATTGAGCACAAGCCGTCTATATGTGTGGCACGGCACGGCAACACATGCTGACCTTATGTTTAGGAGACTGTCTGTCTTCATTGCACATTGTAAGACCTTTTCACTCACACATGCAAGAGAATGAGAGAGACAGACAATGAGAGAGAAATCTTCATTTTCCTTTTCCATCTGCTTAAGATCTAGCCGGCATGCAGATGGATTCAGTAAACCAGAGACATGGCTGTGAGAAAAACAGCTTCTTTACAACCAAATCGCTTGTATGAGGCACATGAGCATCTGATTACCTGGTTTTCACCTAGACCCATATGGCAAAAAATATAGACTTAGAAGAATTCCCCATTCCCCCAAATAGTAAATGTTTATGTTATATATGTCATTTCTTTTATGTTTCATATCATGATTAACTCAACTTTAGCATTTTTATCATATAACATAATGATTAGAATTAAGTATGAATCAGGTAAACAACATGGGGCCTATATGACACTGATCTGCCAGGGGTGCAGGGGTCTGCCCTGTCCTGCCCCTTGCACCAGAAGTACATAGTGGAATATGCTGCACCCAAGCACCTTGATTAATTCACAGGCAAGTTTAAGCTGAGCATGCAATAAACCAATTAGAAAGTCAAGTCTCATCACCTTTTAGAAGCAGGTGTGCCAGGACCACTAGCAGCGGCAGCATGATGACAGATTTACCAGGAAAAACAAAGAGAAACGATTTTTGTGAGGAGGCAGATCTCCTGGTTTGAGAAGTGAAAGCGCGAGAGCGTGCAATATATGGAGATGGCAGGACGTCTCCAAAGCAGCTTCATGTGTTTATTTTACATGAACGCCTGCAAACAGTAATACAATACATGAACCGTAAAAGCCATGCAGATATGTATCTGGTTATGGCTTATACTGAAGCACCTCAAAATTATGTTACATTTTATAATTCATTATTATCTTCATTATTAGACAGCTCCACTGGCTGAAGCTCCTGAAGAAGGAGCCAGTGCGCAGGAGCGGGAAAGAAGAGACACTGGCTGCGAAGCTGCACCTCAACATGGCTGAACACCCCCCTGAGCCGGATTGAGGTGCAGCTTCAAAATAACATACAGGTTATCCTCCTAACATCATGCTCTGTAGTACACATACCATTTTCTCCCTGGGTAGGACTGGTCTTGTGGTCAGATGTAACGATATAAGATCAGAATTGTTCAATTCTCTTTTTTCTGGATCCCAATAAACACACAGACACAAACACTACAGCTGCTCCAGCTGTCATGTGAATGATCTGTTAAAGACGGTCTGACAGCTGTGATTCCATCTCGTGTGCACTTTGCAGGTCTGTTGAGATTTATTGGGCTTTAAAATTATAACATTAATTCCTGATTCCTTATTAGTGAGAACAATTTTACACACACACACACCTCATCCAAGCGCGCAACACAAACACACACACTTCAGTATTCAGCTTCCATATTTACACTTTATTGCTGATAGGAAATATGTTCAAAGGACGCTTTACTAATCCACGCTCCTGTGTGGGGAAAAGATTGAACATACATTAAGGTGTGCCTTAGCCAAACTCACTGGGTGCTACTGTATCTTGTGTAATTTCAAAAATGCCACATAGTATCACAAATGTAACCTGGGTGGCCTCAGTAACAACTGAGCTCCGTGACAGTGTTTGCACCATTTACTGTATGAGAACATGCCTATTTATTGTCAATGGAAAACTTTGTTGGCCTAGGGCAAAACTTCAAAATGTGCATAAGATTATGTTACATAAGATTATTTGCATCAAAGAGTTCACTTATATCTGATTTATTAACCATCTGAGTAACACAAAACAAATGTGTTTCACTGCTGTTGCGTTGAGACGAGCGCCACGCAGCACCATGTGAATACATTAGTCAACAACAGGAAGCTGATACTAATAGCTCCCAAGTTGTGGTTTGGAAGGACACATGTCGTGACAATTAACCAGGGGCTGGAGGAAGCAGGTTACTGGCAACACAATGCCCCAGGCTGGCCTGATATATGCCTGTCTGATAAACACTTTGGTCAAAGGAACACCAAGTGTCAGCCGGATATGCTTTTGAAGTCTGTTTGTATTGTTTTTTGCAGATAAAAGAGACAGGTGCCTTTGTTGTCAGAGGCTGCAGGAATGTGAGAAAAGAAGCTGCCATTTTGTGTCATTATATCCTCTTTCATATTGGTTCCCATTGAAAAGGGCACGTACAGTATTTACAGGAAAGGCAAAGCTCCATTACCTGCTAGTTTAATGTTACCTTGAGGTACGTAGTGGAGGTTAAAAAGACCGCTAGCCTTTGATGAAACAGAGCAACACTTAAGCCCCAGAAACCAAGGGTCTTTGATCACTTAACCCGATCTTCTTATATTTAATAGCAGGACCCAAGGAACAAGCATGGGAACGGGCTGCACCTCCTTTGATGATCTGAACTGGGTTCACATGTGCACCTCCAGCAGAGGACACGTCACAATGAAATAGTATAAATCACACAGCTAAGACAGGTCTGTGAAAAAATATGCAGTATTCCACTTCAGATGTTTCTCTTTTAACCATACATTTTCTCTTAGTGTAAAAAACTTCATGAACATTTTTATATTAGCAATTGATCGAATGAGTGTAATGTATAATGTGAAAGAGGTTGCGTGTAGTGACAAACCCTAAGAGAATTATTACTTGAAGTTCCCCTCCGGTCTTCAGAGCTTTTTAGCTAATTTTGGCTCATTGTTTTGGTTTTATTGCCTGCTGCTTTGCTTTTTTAATTCACTCTCACCGCTCTCAAGATGCTGCTTTTAGTGGGAAAGCTGTAACAATCCACTGTGCCAGCACCAAAGACAAAGTTACGGACAAAGTTTATAATTTAGTTAACTTTTTAGCTAAAGACCTGAATATACTGCCAAATGGACATGTACATGGACAACTGTGGACACTATGGACATGTAATTCTGTTCATACAATGTTCAGTAGGTTATTGCAGTTTAGTGGCCTTGAGGACAAGCTGCAGACAAGTTTGGCCTGTCCTAACAAACAGATATTAGCATAGAGCCTACGCCTCTAGGCTGCCCTCTGATGGCGAACTTTATGTCAAGCAAACCCTCATGGATGTAAAGTATACTGTTGGACTAATAAACTGGTCAAATAATAAAGTTTTAGGAACACAGTTTTAGAGGCTATAATTACGTTAAATTAAATTCTGATTAATCTAATTGAAATGAAGAAAATACTCTGCAACATAAATTCTCACTCTCACTGGAAAATGTCACATCCTTTTATCAGGACTCTTCCTTTAACATATTAGCTGTCACCAATATTAAAGTATCTTCCCCAAATCGAACCTGCAAAAGCAATGAGAATCTAATCATTTGATCCAAGACCGCAGTTTGTTGTGAGCACAGCAAAGTTCTTTGATTTCACAATGAAATGCTGTGGAGGTGCTCAGTGAAACGGCCCATCACATTCATACAGTATTTTACAAATATCTATCATTAAATCATTTCTGTGAATAATGGCTCAAAAGTGGACTGTCTCTTCAGGCGTATGCCAAGATTGCCAGATGGCCAGTCTGGCTCTGGCTGCAGCTCTGCATTTTTTCTCCTAATATATGTTACATCTGATTCACTGACACTGACCTACATGGCAGTGGGAGGAATGGCGGATAGAGAAACCTTTTTTTCTTCGTCCAAAACAGAGAAAAAACAATCTGTGGCCAAGTTTAATGATGATGACAGTTTGTCTTTTATTTGAGAAGAAAAAAACAACCCGCTGTTTTAAGTGGCCTTTGATGTAACTCTTTCTGACTTGTACCATTAAATTTAACACCAAGTACAACTTGGCATAAAACTCCTTTCTTTTTCTCTCTTTTTCCTGTTAGCGCTGTGCTGTGTTCAGTTTGATAAACTTCCATCAAAGGGCATATGCCGATCCATCATACATCTTATATAATCTATGCTGCTCGTCATTACTGTAATTTACTTCTACTGGAGAGATCAGCTCCTACTCGCAGTCTTTATTATTCCATTGGAGTTAAATGGACTCCTAAGTGTCATGGATGGCTGTTTGGGTGGGTACTAAAGATGAAAAGGTTTGCCTTGAGCAAAGAGAGGCAGACAGAGTCAGAGAGGGAGGCTGATCTCTGTATGAAACAGGCTTTGCCTTCTCACAGTTTTTGTTTCTTCTTCTTTTACCACAGAGCTGACTTCTAACGGCTGCAGTTGCACAACCAGCACTGTATTTTCATCTCATTCTTCACACTACGTGTCATACGTGTACCGAAGCTTCAACCCACATATCAGTTTCCAGAAGCCAAAGTACTTGGCCTTTCCTGTAAGATATACTGTACGCTCACTGCCAGTGTTGTTTTTATAGCAGGCTCATGCTTTTAATGAGGACTATCTTTACGAACTGTCTGATTAAAAAGTTTTCATCTTCAAACAGGAAACATTAAATTTCGACCAATCCAATGGAAATTTAAAGTCAATGTGTTTTATACAAAAAAATAGATCAAATATGTGGGTTGCTTGTAGTGAAAATCCCACAGTTTTCACTAGAGATGTTCCAATACAGCTTTTTCCTTCCCGATACCTGAGCTGTAAGAATCGACAATAAAGAGTACTAATCTGCTACCAATATATATATTATTATTTTTTAACAGCTGTAACTATTAACCCTGTGTGGCTTTGACATTATTGCTATCATTGTTTTATGGCTTGGCTCAGGTTAAACCCTTTGTAAAAGATGAACAAATACATGCAGAGACTGAAAGAGAAAGAGAACAAGGCTTCACCATCCTGGTGGGAAGAATATAACGTATGGGATGCTGCTGGGAAGCCGGGTCCTATCTGGGGGTTAATAAATTACGTAGTGTCAGATCAGTGCATCCCTCATTTCAGGCAGTATCTGAGGCATTTTTCAACACTGATATTGTTATTGGAACAACACAAGCTTTCCCTTCAGCTTTACTTAACTTTTTACCCTCTTTCAGCACATTGTTCACTTCTCATAATGCTTTTTTCAACCATATGCAGGCAGCTGTTTGTAGCAAATAAGCCACAAACTGTAGTTGGACTAAATTAGCAACTAGCTAGTTAACTCAATGGACCATTTAACAGCTAAGTAGCTAGTTAATGGAAACCAAAACAGAGTTAAAAGGAGAGTGAAAACTACATGGCAGGAAACACAAATGAATTGTAATGTTGCTCTGTATCTGCTGGATGTGTGAACTGCAACTGTTCGCTGACTCAGTATCATGCCAAAGCATGAAACAGCCTTGGCTGTCCACCGTGACAGTATTGCGTTTTGCCTCTCCAGGTTACATTCTTATTCCACGGTCAAGTTAGCACATATGCATCTGGCTAGACTTTAAAAATAAATCTTGCTGAGAAACATTTAAGGTGATAGTCACAGTTTGGCTAGGTGTAGGTACCAGAACTGCTTGGTCAGGTTTAGGAAAACATGGTGGTTTGGGTTAAGAGAACTACATCTGACCATTTGTCTCACACAGGGATCCTTCTTATGTGGACTTTCTTACTCTTTATACTAAGCTCATCATTTGCCCCTGCCATTATTTCCCCCTGTTGGTACCGCACCTTCATACATGCGTGTACACGTCTGTGAGGGAAAACACTGACTGGGTATCCTCTAGTGGATCGGCAGGTCTGTTGGCCTGAATATCAGAATGCTGACCAAATATGTTTGCAAATACAAAATAATACCCTTTAAACTCTAATTCTGACTTAAGGTGAGGCATGAAAAACTACAAAACCATGATCC
This sequence comes from Lutjanus campechanus, assembly GCA_027495735.1. Classification (NCBI taxonomy): domain Eukaryota; kingdom Metazoa; phylum Chordata; class Actinopteri; order Lutjaniformes; family Lutjanidae; genus Lutjanus; species Lutjanus campechanus. Next base: position 5,631 of record JAJHUR010081724.1, on the reverse strand, counting down.
CTTGTGCAACAGATATTTCTCTCTCTTTTGTTCATCTCTTACTATTTGCAGAGACAGTTTCAACAAGGTCTAAAATCCCACTGAGCTTAATTTTTTGGGAATGAAACGCCAAAATTCAGAAATTGTAAACTCTTTATTACTTTGTATTTTAAGACGAGTCACAGAACAGTGTGATATGGTTTTGCAAGTAGTCCCCATGCTGAGCTGGGCACTCTTACAAAGTGCCATTGTGGGATCTTTAAAGAGTTGCCCAACATTAAAGGGGAGGTAGTGGTAGCAGGTGGTGTGCTGGAGGAAGAGGATCTCCCTGTGGTCTCATTCAGGCCTGAGAGAGAGGACTGGGACAGGTGGTCAACCCCTTTAATGTTCCTAAGCTTTTCATCTGTGCATGTGGCTCTAAAACAGGGCACACTGTACACTGACCAAGAACTCTTTACTGGCAGACCTGTGATATAGTTTCTGCTGCTGCTGCTGGGCGTTTCATGTGGTTCCACCCAGCTTACATCTGCAGTTGGAGGACTTTGTGCATCCATAGCTTCTTAATCCACCAGTGACATGTGTATTGCTTTCTGTGCTCCAGGCACGCCATGTTGTTCAAGCTTTGAGAAAGTCTTTGTCACCTGTCCACGACAACTGGCAGCTGACTTATAACAATTTCTGTTCCTTTTTGTTCTCCGGTTATTCTTGGACAGGCCTACTGTTATTAGGAAAGATGAAAGATATGTTCATGTAATCTTGGATATCAGAAACTATTCCAACAAGAACAAGAAAACATAAAAGTAGAACTCTGATGGTTAAGATGCCTCCTGAGCAGCCGTGTTTGGACATGTTTAGATGATTGATTATGAATTTTAAAATGTGTTCTGATACAGTTACTAAACACCTAAAAAATGCAATCAGTAACACAATCCAAGTATCACAATATAAAAGTAATGTCACTTGATTAGTGTCTGTTACTTTTGGATGATCTCAATACCAAATATTGAGAAATTATTTGTCCTAATATAATGTCTTATGTTTGTTGTTAAGTTTATTAATTGTTTGCCTGGATTTTCCTTCCTATGCTATGTGTGAAAACACATTTAGATGAATAGCAGTAATTATGTGCATTTAAATGTACTTTAAATATTCACAATTCACCCTCAAACTTCAGGTAGGCTAAATTGCCATAAACTTATTCCGATGTGGGGCTGGTGTTTTTGCCTACACACCGTACCAATCACCAGAACAACTGCCTACAATCTCAAAATATTTTTTTTTAGGTGTAATAGCAGTTCTACTGACAGGTTAGCAGGCCAACTGGATTTCTGTGTAGCTACAGTAACATTAGAGGTTGTTGTTTTTAGCTAATGTTTTAGCAGTTGCGTTATTGTGATATTATTCCTCTTTTCTGATTTAGAGATGAAATAATGTTGAAATTTTCACACAGTGAAATATATTTTAAAATTGTAATCCTCTTAATATCCCTACCTTTATTGAATATCTCTGTTATCTACAGACAGTTACCTTTTTTGCAATCGTAATTATGTAATTCTGTTACATATAATCTGTTACTCCCCAAACCCTTTTATGATACCCTTTATTTTCTACTTATATGTAGCATTGTCAGGGTCAATATGTAAAGAGAGTCGTTGGCTCATAAATGTAAATTATCCTGTGTTTTGGAAACAAGCAGGTGCATTATGGGGACATTAAACACAGTGGTATCACTTTGCATAGGGGCTGCCCCTTGTTACTGTTTCTGCTTGATGGATTGCATCATTATCCCAACGTTGTTGCTCTCTGTGTGCTAACAGGAGGAACTGTCAATATGACCATTTCGGGTTTCATGTTCCCAGGTCCCAAGAATTTTGTTTTGGTCGGGACTCGTTGAGGCTCATTTGTAATGGGCCCCCTGGTTTGTTTGATGTTGGCAGGGTCCATCCTGCGTCTCAAGTAGTAATGAATTTGACAATAGTGGCAGGTTCCCAACAGCAAATGGATCATTTCTGCTCAAATGCTTAAGGGCACACATGAAGGCTCACTGATGTAATCTTTAAGCACACAGTATGCCAGAAAATGCTCCAGAGAGACCCCTACGGCTGCAACTAACAATCAGTTTTACAACCCCTATTCCAAACAGTTGGGATGCTGTGTAAAACCTAAATAAAAACAGAATGCAATCATTTGCAAACAAACTGTGTTTACAGTTTTACGAAGTGTTCCTCAGCTCATGTAGTAATATCCTTCATACAATCATGTGCTTCACAAAGTGGTGAACCTCGCCCGGTCATTTTTTGTTAACTACTGAGGCATGATACTATCACCTGTTATCAATTAATTCCCAGTCTTTTATTGCCCCTGTCTCATCGTTTCTGAAACACGTTGCAAGCATCAAATTCAGAATAGTCATATATTTACAAAAATCAATGAGGTTTAAGACATAAAATGTTAAATATATTGTTGTTGTACTGCTTTCAAATTATATCTCAAAAGGATTAGCAAATGATCACATTTATGTTTTATACAGCATCGCAATGGGAATTTGGGTTTTACTACTGATTAATGATTAGTATTTAAGTAAGTAAGTAAGTAATAAGTATTTCCCTTACAGCCTCAGTTAAGCATTTGGTCTATACAGTTTCATATCTGTTTAATATAAAGGCTATGAACTTTGATTTCGATACACAATATTCACACGTTGGTTACAACACCCACAGTGGATGAAGTAGCATTTTAGAACCCTTTTAAACTTAAACTATACTTGGAACTATTCCTTTAAAATGGAACCATCCCTTTAAAATTGAGCTAACTCTTTTTAAAATTAGTGGAGTCCTTCTTTAAGTAAAAAATACAAACTTTTGCATTGTTCCAGCTGAATATTGAATATTTACCTGCAGAACATTGGTTCAGAAGTCTCTGTAACCTTTAGACCTGTTACTGTAGCTCTGCAACGGGTATAAAACGCACTATTCAAACTCATGAATGTGTGAATGTAGCTCAGATTCCAACTTGTTTTCCACATCCCTCACACAAGAAAAGTGCTCTGGCTTTTTCATTAGTGCCTGTTTGTTCATCCTTGGTAATGATCTCATAAGGGGCTTTTTAGTAGAACATGGTGCTCTGTGATTGAATGGTTTTATGTGGAGTCAAAGCACTCAGGTTTGCACAGCGGGGCGCCACTTCAGATCACTCAGCGCAAATCCCTGTGGAGCTCTGGGGGAAAAAACCCATCGATTGCTGCTCAGCCTCTCTCGCCTTTTTTCCCTCTTCTACCCCCAATTTTTTCCCTCTTGCAAAATAATCCACTTTAACCGTCCCACTCCATTTCCTCCCTCCCTTCCCCTGAAACTAGTGATTAGGCGCTTAACCAGTTTACACACAAAGAGAGATGTGTTTGAAATGCAAACAAATAAACACCTGGGACTTTTCAGGTTGTGTTTATTGTTGTATGAGTTGCTGTGGCAGCATTTAGTTCCAATTTACTTAATCAGTATGTAAATGCAAAGGGTTGTAGGCAGTGATAATTGTATCTTCCCATGTGTAGCACTATGTAAACAATTCAGCAATTTAATGGTATTCTACCTAAAGTGTGTTCAAAATGATCAGCAAAAAATAGGATGATAGTTTGGTCAGTTTAAAGATCTCTTAGAAGTGTCACCTTCAGGATGATTTAAGGTATATTTAATATGTATTTGAGATAGATAGATAGAGAATATCCCTCCAGATATATATCTATAGATAGATAGATAGATAGATAGATAGATAGAGAGATAGATAGATAGATAGATAGATAGATAGATAGATAGATCACACTGTTGGTCATTATGGTGACTGCATTGTGACTGTAAGTGAAAACCAGTTATGTACAGTATGAAATAAAACAGTTTTATGTATTTTGACCATTGTAAGTGTTATACTGTAATAAACTACGATGCAGGCCAACTGATAGAATTCAATAATCCAAAAGTAACTACCTATGTAACTAACAGTAACAAGTAGTTAGAAGATGAAGAGTAATATGAAGCAGCTATAGTAAACAACACCCTCTGTTGGCCAAAACAAGTGCAATGCGATTGAGATGTCAACTCATGGGTTCTGCTGTCTGGTCTTTAATCTGTTTTTAACACAGTTAAAAACAGAGACAAAAAAATGCGACCTTGAAAACTGGGAGGTCTTTCAAAATTAACTCTTTTGTTAGGTCTGTTTTTGGTCTCCACCACCTCCTACGAAAAACCTGCCTCTATAGCTGCTAAATGCTGATGCTAGTTTCGAACTTTGTCAGTGTGCTATTTAGTGCTGGGCAGGTAGTGAACTTTGGATTTATCAAAGGTTTTTTGCAGAAAACAGCAGCTGGAAATGAGAGCAGTCACATACTTGGGCACAGATCCTGGGACTGACAATGTGGACATGTCCACCTTAAAGCGATACTCCACCCAAAAAGGAAGATTCACTCAATATCTACTCACCCCTGTGCTGATGAGAGGATGGGTGAAGATCTCCAGTTCACAAAACACTCCCGGAGTCTCAGTGGAAAACAGTGTTGCAGCTAAATCCAGTACAATTGAATGGTGACCCAGTGTAAAACTTAAAAAAAAGAAAAGAAAATTTAACCGCAAAAACGCCATTTACACCATGTTTTTAGCCTAAATGTCAACCGTAGCCTCTCAGACTTGAGCCAGGTGCACAAGAGGTCTCGCGATATTTTCACATGTGCATCCATTAAAGCTCCAGTAGGCAACATTGTTTTGGTATAATTGAGAAATAATTTCATAAAAACCTTTAAGCATATTGTAAATCAGGTGTTCTGAGAGAGAGCTACACTGTTGCACCTCCTCTGTGCCTCTAATTTCAGTTTTTAGAGAATCTGTGGCGGACCGTGAGACTGAACCAATCACAGGTCTTTTAGGACCTGGGCGACTCCTCCTACTAGCGCAGCTGCGCGTTCACGTTACTTCGCGAGTCAATGATGGAAACTACTGCAGGAAAAGTTGCTATAAAACGGTATTATAATAAAGAGAAAACAGCCTAATTAGCAACATGCTCAACCCAGGAGTTTGTCAGCTCACTCAGTTACTTTTGAGTTCACCTACAGTTGTATTCATTCACTTGTATCGCGGAGCTTTGCCGAGTGCTGAGAGGACCGGGCGGAGCCGACAGACAGCCGATATGCACCTGCTGTGAGCCGGCCAGATGAGAGCTCAGCATTTGTTTTTGAAACTTTTGAGATGAAAAAGTGGATTTATTTTTACTCCTGCCTCTCAGTCCCTCTGCAGCAGCAGTTCATGAAACAATTACGGATGTTCTGACCAGCCAGATGAGAGCTCAGAGTCTGTTTCTTAAACTTTTGGGATTAAAAAGTGGATTTATCTTCATGTTTGCTTGTAAACCTGTGTGCAGCAGCACCATGGAGGAATCAACCGCGCCGTTTACATGGTGAGTAAATGACACCGTGCTTTTGTACTGACATTTTAGGCCGCGCGAGTCAAACTGTGTTGCCACTAAGGTCGTGTTCACACCAAAAGGTCCGTTTTCTGATCCGAACCAAAGCGAGGATGATACATTTTTGCAATTTCTCAATTGGTCCGGTTCGCGTTCACAAAGGCCAAACTCAAACGGTCCAAAAATTGTCACGTGGCAGCAAATGCCGTT
>JAJHUR010081720.1:0-14043 GCA_027495735.1 Lutjanus campechanus | reverse complement strand
CTGTATGTGTGTATGAGAGAGGTGTGTGTGTGTGTGTGTGTGTGTGTGTGTGTGTGTGTGTGTGTGTGTGTGTGTGTGTGTGTGTGTGTGTGTGTGTGTGTGTAGGTGTGTGTGTGTGTGTGTGTGTGAAGGGGGGTTTCATCCTGAATTTTATCTCTCTGTGGCCCTGACATGCTTATCTCTGACAACTACACACACACACAGTCAAGACCTTGTCCCACTGTGGTCTCCTGCCAGACCGGAAAAGATTTGACTGTGTGTGTGTGTGTGTGTGTGTGTGTGTGTGTGTGTGTGTGTGTGTGTGTGTGTGTGTGTGTGTGTGTCAGCATGAGAGAGAGCGAGACAGGCAGATTGAGGACATTCTCCATTTAGACAGAATGAAGTGAGACATTATAAACCAGTATGATACGTTCATTTTCTGATCAGAACAGGTGACACAGTTTGATGAAGATTACAGTTAATACAGAGCAGTGCAGATTATTAATTAACTGACAGAATAACGGCCTGTCAGCATCATTACACAGTATGTAGTTTATAGTGTCAGTATGTAGTGTGAAACTGGAAGATGGTGCATACTGTGAAAACCTGTAAAGGAACAATAAAAATACTTTGACCTTCATTTTGACAAATCAGAGGTTCTTTTCATTGACTGTGACTTTTATTCATTCATTGATTTTGTTTTCATCTCTGTGCCGACGGGTGTTTTGGCACCGTTTCATGATCTCCTTCCATAATAACATGTACACTGGGCATACACATGCCAGTGTAAGCAGGAAACAGTCAGATAACAGGATAAAAATAATGAGGCGGGGAAACGTGACTGCTCTTCACAGAATCTTCTCAGATAATGTTTTTTTTATTAAAGGGATAGACCTCAAAATTGGAAATATATTTTTTTCCTCTGGCTTGTAGTGTTGTTTATTCATTTACCGTTTAGGTGGGAGTCGCAGAGTTTTGGAGATATCGTCTGTCCAGATGTCTGCCCTCTCTGCAGTGTAATGGGACTAAATGTCCCGTGGTGCTCAAAGCACCAAACAATACATTTGAAAAACTCAACAGAAATATCTCTTTCCAGAAATCATGACCCAGTTTCTCAAAATAATCCAGAGACCTTGTGAGCAGTTTAAAGACCTCCTTTCTTTCTGCAGTATAATCTACCGTAACTACATTAGAACTCCTTTCATTTTAATAGAAAGCAAGTAGTTTCTACATTAAACTGCTCACAACAAGGTCTGTGCGTGATCTTGAGTAACCGGGTCATGATTTTTGACACTGGTTTTTAAATTTTCAAATGCACCACAAGCCAAGTGCCATTTAGTTCCATTTAATTGGAGAGAAGGCAGATATCTCTACAGACAATATCTCCAAAACTCACACCAAAACGATCTAGATGTTTAAGTAGCAGTACAAGCCAGGGGAAAAATATGTTTTTAATGTGGGACATTTTGCGCATTTCTGTCTGAAACAACTCATTCAGATAATCTTGATCCATTAGCAGTTTAGAGTCTTCCCTCGTCACTCAGGTTAATGCAACAAGTATGCTAACTTTAAGTAAGTAGCTGTTAGCTCTGTTAACCATGTTATTGTGTCCACATGGTGACTGTCAGCGGCTCAAACCTCCAAACCTCCAAAATCAAATGCAGTAAGTCCAAGAGTGATGCAGAATGATAGAACAGTTGTTGGTCCGTTGTCGTAATGTAAACGTTTAAAAGAGTATTAAAACTAAGAGCAAATAAAAGAGCCTGAAAACTGAAGTGATCAAGCAGCATCCAGCCTCACTGCATCTGTATATCAGTGAATGAATCAGAGAATGACATGTCATGACTGACGAGACCAAATCAGGAAGCACATGTGGGTCATTATTTCCAAAACTCTCTGTTTCTGCCATCCAAACTGAACATGCTCCCGAACTTTTAAAACCAAAATGTGACCAGGACCGTTTCCAAATGTCTTAGTTTTAGGTGTCCTAAACAACAGGGTAGTGTGGACACCAGGTGGAAATGTAACAAAACAAAAACAGCGTAGTGTGGCTGTAGCCCAAGGCTAATTTATGCTCCCTTTATGTATGAAAATAGGTACAAGTCCAAGTCCAACAAGTCCATCTATCACTGCCCATATACTCCCAAGTCCTTTACGCTGGCAATCAATACATCCACAAGAGGGCACCACTCAACGTCACCCCAAAGAAGAGAAGAGCCAAATGTTTTTGACAACGACAAACATGGCATTGCTGGAAGAGGTTATAATATAAAGAGAACAGAGGCAGTGCTGTAGATGGTCGTTGTCTGTGTGGCCATTAAATGGAACTTGACATGTGGATGGAGAATTCTTTTCACTGTCTAATTGAAGACATACATCATGTCCAGTACTTTAGGGTTTTTAAAACTTCTTTGTTGTGTTCTGTGGTCATGTCTCCCTTACAGACGGTCCTCACAATTACCAGAGGTACTTGTCTGTTTCTTCTGTATCTGTAAGCTTTCAGAAAACATGCACAAGTACAGACAAAATGAACGCAGAGTATTGACAGAAGTCTCCGTCCGTATCCAATATGCATATCTAAAGTTTAGCATAAATGAGCCTTTATTTGAGATGGAAAATGATGAAATCAGCATTAAGACAGAACCTGCAGTGTGATATCTCACTGAGGCTTTAACTGTAAAATACACATTCACACACGCACATTAACAGCTGTGTTGTCTCCCACCGCTCTCTGACTGGTTTCCCACTGTTGATGATTCATTAACAGACTGCTGGAAGTGGAGCTCTTTCTCCTGATGAGTTTGCACTGATCCTTTAGGTCTGTCCTATAAACCATGTCTCATTATGCTTTGACACATAGTGTCATCTGACGCACACAGCTGTAGTTCATCAGGGAAACTGGTCTGCTCAAAGGAAGTGACATCACTTTATGATAAATAAAATGTTCCTGGCACATTCCACCATGGTCCAGGTCAAGCTTTTGGCCTGCATACAAAAATGTCTCATTTGTAACTGCCCTCTAGATCAGCACAAAGACTATGTTCTGACCAGATGACCCCATAACAGGACAACAATCATGTGTCCTCAAAAACTGGGACAATTCACCAGTACAAAAATGAACCATTTTCTTATTGGTCTTATTGGCCAGTGTCGGGGGTAAAGTGTTAGTTTTGCCATTCAAGTACTCAGTTATTTATTTATTTTTTCAAATAATTTCAATTTTACCGTATTTCTATCACAGCAAGAACTACTGATGCCTGAACCTGTCAGTGGAGGAAGGTGAGTTTTTTGTATCTGAGACAGAGGATAGACAGCCTACGTCTCAGTGGACACTAAAACTGTGAAGTCAAATTAGGTCTCGAGATGGATGTATTGATCAAATGCCCCATGATCAGATCTTTCTTTGAGTCAATACTGCAACACCATCAAGTGTGGAGAGATGTTTTTTTCTTCAAAGTCTCGTCAGAGGAACAAACTATGCAACACACATTTTCAAAATTTCTACATTATAAAAGAGTAAATTAGAAAGAACATTGGCTGGGTAAGTCTGTGTAATTTGAAAAGCCCATGTTTATAGTTTGTACGTAGGCATTTGTTTTGAGAAGTTAACTGATTCATTACCTGCATCACATGATAAATATGATATACTGTAAGCTAAACGAGCCAGTGTGTTATTGTTTTCATAGAGGCAACTGTGTAAAATGCCTCTGACCAGTTCACTGGCAGGTCATACAGACAATATAACCAACATGCACAAGGATTCACAAAGGCGTTCATTTTATGGTAATGCAAAGTTACTTTGTAATGGCAGTAATCTTGTAGTGTAACAGGTTAAAAGTAACACCACCCAAAAATGGGTGCCACTGTGAAGCTTTAGTTGGGTATGTTTAAGCACAAAAGCCACATTTCCACTGCATTATAGAGCTTGACTAGACAACTCCACCCACACAGACCACCGACGAGCCTGTAAAATCACACTGTCGTCAAATGATGACATGCAGACTTATCAAGAACACCATCCCTTCATATCCTGTGTTATAAGAGTAGTGTAGCTGTTGTCTGTGTGAATGAGGGAGAGAGTGATGATGAATGCAGCAGAGCAGAGGCAGAGGACAAGGTGTAGTAAAGTTGTCAATCTGGCAGTAAATGTACAGTGTGCGTTACAGTTTGTCAGTAAATAAGGGCTGCAGCTTCTCAAGAACAAAGTACTTATGTGTGTGTTGTTTCCCAACTGCTGGAATATTGTTGGTATGGCGATCAGCTCCACCTGCGATGAGGGAGTACTATCTGCAGTGGAAAACAAAGAAGAAGTACCAAAAGAAAGTAGAGTTGAGTTCAGCCTTATAATGTAGTGGAAACATGGCTAAAAGCACTTGGTTAGGGTGATGGAGACAGTATGGTCTGAGTTATAATAACAACTTTGTTAGAATTAAGGGAAAGATCGCGGTCACGGCTAAAAGAAACCAACACTGGCAGCGGGCGGTTGAAGAAGGGAAGCAGACAAGTGTCATCATCATAAAGTATCAGGAAATGTGTCTGTGGCTGGAAAAAACTGCATCAGTCAGAGACAGTCAGAATCAAAGGTCGGCACACTGACTATTACCTCGGTAACTATAGCGACTGCACAGATTTTCCTCTGCATTTTTGACACTGAGGCACTCTGGTGATCGTCCGTCACTGGGGAGGTTTTGGCGGTGACAAATGGTGGCTTATCCTATTTCCATCTCATTCTCTTCCTGTCATCAGATCACTGTTTCATAAATCAAAACATTTTCTTACTGGTCACCACTGTGTTGAAGGTCAGGTTTAGGCACAAAAAGAGAGAGAGCATCATTTTGGGTTACAATAACTACATTGTTAAACTTAGGGAAAGATTATGGTCATGTCTGAAAGAAACCGTTGACAGTCAGTTGAAAACAGAAAGACGGCACCTTTGTTTCCGATCTGCATGTTCATAAACCCGGTAACACTGTCTTTTTCCACATCATTGGTTACTTTGATGTGACATCCTGAACAGCGGAAGTCAATATACGGTTCAGCAGTCTTAGAGAGACAAATGTCTTTTTAGCACAAAATTTCCTCTTTGTATTTTCTCAGACAGTGTTTCTGCCATGTCCCTCAGGAATGATCACAGTGACTTCATGTCAGTATTGCTTTAAGACCAACTTGAAAAATATGAATCCTTTAATGACATAACAGACCTTGACTCTGACGTGAGCAGCGATAAGCATTTTAGGGACCTTGGCCGTCCTCTGAAAAAAGACATACTTTCCCTCTTGTCCACCTGCAATATTGAGGTGAACCCCAATATTTGCAGAACTGATCCACTGCACGAGCATCTCCACCCCGACTGACATCAGTCAGTCACTTTGTTTTGATAATGTTGACTCTAAATCAGTGACAGAATCAGTCTAATTGTTGATGTGAATGTGGTGCCGTTCTGTACATCTTGTACGTCTCCCTGTCATGTGGCATACGTCCCTCCAGGACTCAAAACCCATGACTGGGGACACAGACTGTTAGTTCACTGAGTGTCGAAGCAGTTCAACAGTTAAATGACCTCTTTCAACTTGTTTGTCCTTCAGGAATCACATGGTGACCCGAATGCAAAATGGCTGTCATATGACACACACACACACTTACACACACACACACACACACACTCAAATGGCCTCAGGATGATGAAGTCAGTCTGTCAAAACACTATGGTCTAGATCAACATATACTGACCTGGTTGTCATGAAATTTACTGATTACATTCCTGCTTTCCAGAGGACTCTCTCGTGGATTTTTATTAAATGTTGTTGAGACGTTCATGTCACTTTCTGATTGAACTGTAATCACTTTAGTGATCCTTTGGCTTTTCATCTAGTGCCAAAATGATAATGTGTCCAATATTTTTGACCAAATACCTGTAAACTAATGACATTCCCATCTGCCACAGTTATACATTGTGTTTAGTGCTAATTAATAAATGTTAGTGTGCTAAACTAAGATGGGAAACATGGTAAACACTACACCTGCTACACATCAGCATGCAGTGTTGGGAGGGTTACTTTTAAAAATGTATTCCACCACAGATTACTGAATACAGGCCCTGAAATGTAATTTGTTACGTATTCCAACATATTAACCAAGCTAAATAGGATATTCTCTTACATACAGGAATACTTTAAAAGTCGTTTTGCTGAGTTAATTTGTCTGGGTCACTATGAATGATAACACTTACTTTTGGGAATTACATAACTGATGTGATCCCTTTACTGGTCTTACTAGTTTAAACAGATCACTAACGTTACTAAATAAAAGTGTGAGTGCTGCCACCCTTTGGCCACAAACAGTAGAGCAGCTAATGCACACCACAGATATCAAAAGGCATGAATCATGTTGACTCAAAGGATCATATTTGTGGCTAATTATTAGCTACACATATTGGCATTTCCGCTAAAGCCAGTGAGTTAGCCAAACTAACAAGTCCAGCAAAAATTTATTTATATACGTACCCTATCACAAATCACAGTTTACCTCAGGGACTTTTACAATCAGTACAGTGTATGACTCCCTCTGTCCTTAACATTAGACCCTGATGACCTCACCCTAGCTTGACAGAGCACAGTAGCAAAGTGCTTCTTCAAATTAGACCCCGGTGTTGCTTTAACACAGGGTCCTCCTTGGTCTCAATGCTCTTAAGTCTTGTTATGTCATGTGTTGTAATGCCAAATGATTAAACTTAAAAACTTCAAATTAGACACAGAAGGAAAACAGGCTGATATTTCATTTAGTCTCAGATAAATTATGATTACTATCATTATATATTTGTTCATTTTGCAGCCACTTTTGCTCAAGGTGAATATATAAATATATCTGAAATTTATGAGGTCAAACTGACTGGCTGGTTGGATCTGTGAATGAGGTTTTTGTGTGTTTTTAGTTTTTCTGAGAAAGTTTCAGGAAATGTGTCGGTGGTTGGAAAAAATGGCATGAGTCAGATACAGTCAGAGGTCAAAGGTCACCACACTGACTTTTACTTCCTCTCAGCAGCTTTTGGTTGTTAATATTTCAGTAACCATAGCGGCTGCACAGAACTTCCTCTTTGCTTTGTGACAGTGAGGCACTCAACCATCGTTAGGGAGGTTTTGGCACCTGTTGCCTGCAGTGACAGAAGTTGGTTCGTCTTCTGTTTCCGTCTCTCCCCCTTGCCTGTCGCCACAGGAAGTTCACCTCTGTCAAGGCCTCTCCTGTGTAAAGATGTCAAAATAAAGACACTGAATGCTGACCTCCCGTCAAAATAAGAGTTTTGTCCTTCACCTCTGTCAGAGAGACAAATAACATCCTGGTCAGACACACACACGCACGCACGCACACACACACACACACACACACACACACACACACACACACACACACACACACACACACACACACATACCCACACACACACACACACATATAACCATTGACAGTTTTCTATCTTTCCTCTATAAATGTAGAGGTAACTGAAGAAATCCCCGCCTGTGCTTCCTCCCGATTCCACGTGAGAAAGAGGGTCACTGTGACATTGCTGACTAAGGCCATGTCTTCAGCATTTTCCAACAAACACAAACCTGCTCCTCAATCAGGAAATTCATAAACAATTAAGGAGGCTGGGCCATGGACTGTGTAAAAAGTTGGACAACGCATTTTCACTCAAAATATCCTGGATCCAGGTGCTGCCATTTTGCACTGGTGATGCCATTCTGGAACCAGTTATGGTATTAACCAGCCCTGTCAGAAAAGCAACTACTGCACAGGACCTGGACTGACTGATGTACTGTACCTTTATTCACCTAGACTATATGTCTTTTTGTGTGGCAGGAAATGACATATTTGACAGCCAGCACAGCACATTCATTCTTTTCCCCCAGAAGAAGGGTTAATTTCTCCCTTTTCTGTTAAACTTTGGAAATTAAAATAATAAATTAAAAAATAAAATCACTCACTCACCTACAAGTTCCATGCCAATATTAATGTAGTTGGTGAGCGAATGCTGAACCAGTGTTAGCTTAACAGCCAAGGAACTTTGTAAATCATTGTGGCTGGAAACCCATTGTTACATAATGACTTTGTTTATGACTCGAAACTCAAAGTTTAGGACTTGGGACTCAAGTGCAAAGACTTGAGGCTTAGAATACTTGTGACTTGCAAAACAATGACATGGTCCCGCCTCTGGTTTTAGTTATATAAGCTATGATTGGACAATCACTGTTTAGGGGAAGGGCTTAGCTAACAGTCAATTGAAGAAAGGCCTCACAATGTCCTCACAGACGTTCTCGTCTTATCAGCACCCAACAAGTTAGTCGTTACATGTATGCAGATCAACAGAAAACTAAAATGAAAACCAACCAGCTAAACCCAGACTTACTTATAATTGAGCCTCAAAGTATGTTTTGATTTTAGTCTGAACCACAGTATAGGCCTGCATTTCCTTTGGTTTGATTTAGCGAAGTGTTACTTTTAAAACCTCACCGATTAGAGCAGATCATTAAACATTAAACATGATGTTTGCTGAATGTTGTTCTGAAAACATCTCTACTGTTCATTCATCTCTTTACCAAACAACAAGGAAGTCTTCTCAACCAGCTGACAGCTGCACTGTGTGTGTGTGTGTGTGTGTGTGTGTGTGTGTGTGTGTGTGTGTGTGTGTGTGTGTGGGTGTGTGTGTGTGTGCTCGTGTGTGGGTGTGCGTGTAGAATCTCCATAGTAACCGGTTTCCTGAATTTCCATTCTCCTGCTGTTTATTTTCTTGGTTAAAATAAACAAACAGGAAGTGAGACAGAATGGCAGGAATGGGACATCCTGTAAGTTGAGAGGTGCAGGAATGACCTCCAATCAGAGACTAGAGCTGTAGTGAGGTCACTTCCTGCAGGTTTAGCGCCAACAGAGGGAGACTCTGAAAACTGCAGCTGGTTTCTATTTTGAACAACACAGCTTTCTTTAGTCAGAGTACGTGAGCACTGCAGCAAGTTGAGGGAGAAGACAAAGGTTTCTAATGACTAAGGCATCTCACACACACACACACACACCCACACACACACACACACACACACACACACACACACACTCTTTTATGCAAATGAAGGTTTTAGTCCTCACCGTGTTAGAGACAGTGTTTATGAAAATTATGATGTTGTTGTTGTTGTTGTTTTTTATCATAGTTGCCAGTAGCGATGTTGACATCAGAAAGTAGAACAGCTGGCGTAACTGGAGGCATCGCCACAGCAACACAGACCCACAATGCCTCTGGAGCAAGACAGCTGTTCTGTCCAGGGGCGAGAGACCTAGAAAAAGACACAGACAGACAAACAGTCTCTTGTAGTAACATGACGGCTGAAATCGAGACAAAATTAGATGTTTGGTCCCTACTGACTCCAACCAAGTTCCTATTAAGTAGCAATCACACACACACACACACACAGAACACAGCACATACTTAGCTCTTCCATTATTTCCTACACTGAGATACGGTTTGGTTCCAGGTTTTCTGAGATTGAGTGTTCATGTGAGTCAATGTGATTCAAGAAATAGTTCAGAATTTTTGACATTCAGTGTATTACCTACAGTAGATGGTGATCAACAGTTTGGAGAAGCAGAGAGGAGCGCCAGCACGGAAGCTAAGCAATGTACTTATGTGAATGGGGTCAGCAGCAATATCTATTTTAGTTGCTTGAAAAAAGTTCACCAAAAAAACTCAGTTTAACTGTATATTGAGAATATTCTTCCCTCTTTTCCTCGCAGACTCCACTGGCAAAACCAATAATCTTTCTTTATAGAGCACAGGAGTTGCTTGTTTAAAGCTGTATTGATCTGTTAAGTTTGTTTGTGTTATTGTGTGATGTTAGTGAATCCCAGCTAGCCTTTAAAATACCAATGTCACCCAATAACATCAACAAATAAGCAATTCTGGTATTCTGCATGGTAAAATTACATTTTTTTTCCAAAGCGGTGACAATACTCTAAATATACCATACACTTAAACTGATATATATTCTTTTTGGCAGATCTTCACATAACACCACTTCAAATAATCGAAATCATCCCTTTAAGCACAAATTTATCAAAACAGCTACAATCAATATTTTCATATTAACACTGAATCAAATGACTGCTTCCATGTGAAAGGGGTCACACATAGTGATGAACCCACTGAGAATTATCATCAGACTCTGCAGTTCATTGTTTTGGTTTTACTGCACACAACTTTACTTACTTTGTTCAATCTCAGCTCTCTCATCTTCCTTGTTTTGAGTAGCAGCAGTCAGCTGTTTTCAGCAAAAAGGGCTCTCAAAATCTCACTGATGAACAAAGTGGAGCATTGAGTTGGTGGAAATTAGGTAACAAGACACAACCTGTCTTAGGTAATTGTACTTTCAAGTTTCAAATTCTCTAACAAACTTACATTTTATTAGTTTATGTGCAACTGACTTACATGCAGTGAACCAGTGGCTATTGGGAGTAGGACTTGTGACTTTCTTGTTTTTATTTTCTAGAAGAATAATCCAGGAATTTCTCAGTGTTTACTTTAAATATTGAAATCATCTACTGTCATTTTATTTAATGAGGGACCCTTAAAGGGATTGTTTGGATTATTTGTAGCGAGGTTATCAGTGTATTACCTAAAGGAGATCAACACACCCCCAGTTTGGAGAAGCAGAGAGGAGTACCTGCATGGAAGCTATGTACTGCTGTGGCCAGGGTCAGCAGAAAATGTTATTTTTAGCCCAAATAACAATATCAGTTAAAGTGTACGCAATATTTAGGATATTTTCACTCCATTACCTGGCTTTTTCTGTGTTTGAATGAGTATGAATATGCTCTCTTCAAACCAACCAGACTCCATTTGTGAAAGCAGTCATTTGCACCTTGCAGAAAATTGGAGTTGCTGATCTGCCTCGATCAGTTTATTTATTTGTGTTATTGTGCATTATAGACATGTTACAAAGTGCTTACAGGAATAAAATATAACCATAAAATATATCCTTTAAACACATCAGTTAAACACATAAATATGGTTGAAATTTTAAGTTATGACCATAAAACAAAAATGTAAAGAAAATAATGAAAATCACGACACTTCCCAGGATAACTGAGCTCAGATCTTCATATCAGAAACACAGACTTCAATAAACCAAACCTTTTCAGACGAGTTTCCTCACTGCCTGCCGAGGAACGTATCAATACGCACTGCTGGAAAAAGTAGTGCCACTAAATCAACTGAGTGATAAAGTCATGAGAGTTCAAAGAGAAACAGAGACAGACAGACAAATAAACACTGAGGTCAAAGGTGAAATATGAATCACAATGCACAGTGTATGTTTGTGTGTATGTGTGTGTGTGTGTGAGTGAGTGTGTATATATAAATACCATGACTAATTAAAGTTTAAATTTGTCCTTCCTGTCCACAGTTCCCATGGTGACCGTGGGAGAGACTGATAGTTTAGCAAAACACACAAAAATACATGCACATACCAGAGCACATAAAATGAGAGAGTACGATCTTTCATGTTGAACTGTATTTTTTATTTTGTAATATTTAACAGCTGACAGCCAGCATTAAGTTCATTCTGTGGGTAAAATAAGACTTAAAGACAGACTGATAAAAGCCCAAATATAAGCGTAATTCCCTGCTGACAGGACATGACCTCGGTGTCCTCACTGGAGGCTACAACCCTTCCTTCAGTTAACCAATCAACCCGAAATCCAATACAGAAGTAATATTTCTTTACCTGGTGACACTGCAAATAAAAGTGTCCTATGATGTTTTCTTGTAAATAAACATAATTGTATGTTTATATTCAGTGTAATTTACCAAAACACATTGTGTGTGTGCAAAAAAATGTGTTGGAGTGCATTTCCTTTCCTTTCTCATAAAACATTTGCAAAACTGATCTTCACATGTTTTTTCAGCACTGTTATCCTGAATTCTTGTGGTGTCTGAATAATTGGAAAAATTAGTTCCTGACTGGGAAAGTTCATGTAAACGCCCCATCAAGTCGGAACAACAACTCTGAAAGTTGGAGAAAATTTTGTTACATGAGTTGAGGAGTTCTTATTTGTTGATGTCATATATGCAGAAACATGGCGGACGAGAGAAAATGTTTGGAAGAACAACTTTCCAACTCCATCCAAGGAACGCATAAACTCAGCATTTACATCCACGAACATGCAGTCTTCTTCTTTGCATTTGTTGGCACATTGTAGAGTATCTTGGCATTTTACTGCCAGCTGTTTATCAGTGGAACAGTATGAAACCATTTGTAGGTCTGTGTGTTACCAACCGTACAGGTGCAAGTGCGTCTTTGTGCACTGGCACAAAATAAGCAAAACGGGGACCCACTGATTGAAAATAGCTCCATAGCTCTGAAAACACTTTTTTGCGATGTCCAGGAGAAGTACCACACTGCCTGCAGCAGACAGGCTAGTTAGATAGCTAACATGAGTCTCACTAATAATGAAGAATGTTAAGACATGTAATTAGAAAGACCACACACTTAGAAGTTGTGTAAATGACATCATGAATTTCTCTCTCCACAAGGTGACGTTAGTCGCTGAAGCTAGGATACCTGTTTGCTTTTGTTTGCCGGCTGATAAAAGGACCAGGAGTCGCTGGATAAAACACTTCAGGTAAGATAACACTACCAGGGACAGCCATGTTGGTGTTGAAGATATGGCTCACTGAGCAGTTTCACACAAAACTAAACTTAACTACGACAAACCTACAACAAACTGGGACTTTCTTGACTTGTAAAATTATCTTATAAATTGACAAGTGTGATATTTGTAATTCATGACACAATTCAAATAGGAACAAAACATTATTTGTCTCGTGCCACTGACTACAGTTCATATTTTTTCCAAAGTCAGGTACCATGGTGCACACCAGAAGGGGAGGGACTTTGCCTCTTTATACCTTTCCAGGCATTCCAGGTGTATGCTAAATGCTAACGTATCAGCCAAAGGTACCTATGTATCTATGCAAGCACATACATTTATGTTCCTAAAAGGGTCTTCTAGATGCCTTTCTGGCAGAAAATCCTGAAGGCTAACTTCTCCCGTGTACATATTTGGTAAGCCCAAAGGAACAGCAATGAGGCGTGGGATGATTTTGGTGTAGTAGCCCTATTTGGTCACGCAGTATCACAGACCACACACCCTCACCCAAAATGTCCATACATTTATTTGCGAATAACATTTGGAATCTGTCCTTTCATTATCTGAAATCATTAATTAAATAAATAAGTCATTGATTGACTTCTGCTTACAGCTGTGTCTCATTACATGTCATTAATAATGGCCCATAACTGTAGCAGGCAGAGACAAGTCGGATCACTGCTGGGCATTTTCTGGTTAAATCTGAGAGAACTGGGACAGGAAACATTTTCTACTCCAACAGAAACAGTAAAATATACAGAGGAGTCTGTGTGTATTGTTAGTGTTTCATCTCTATTGTTCTATTTTGTCCCAGATCTGACAAAACTAACTGTATTAATGATGAGGAGGCTAACACACACACACACACACACACACACACACACACGCACGCACACACACGCGCACGCACACACGCACACACACACACACACACACACACACACACACGGCGCAGTGTTTATTTGTTAGACAGCAGAATGGAGCTCTGTTGTCACATCTGCAGCTCTCTGCATTTTCCTTCTTATAGAGTTCAAAGGTTATTCCACCACAGGGAGGTCAGAGGTCAAAGGTCACCTCCTCCTAGACCCGCAGCCACTCCTCCCTCTCTTATGTCTTAAGGCTTAAACTTGAGTCTCAGTATGAGTTCATGTTCCTCTTTGTGAATATTTTTTTCATCATCTCAAGAACAGACATTACTCAGAAGACTCAGCGGACGACATGTTACACACAGAGATGATATATTGTCGTACAGTTTGTAACCCAGTTAGCAGTTAAATATACAGACAATGAGCAGCAGACACTGAGGATCAGCAGACCTGTTGGAAGTTTCGCTGTGAATCCAAAAGCAGACATTCTTTTTTCCAGACCAAAATTTAG